>JAFFST010052288.1:58323-76873 GCA_022414735.1 Noturus placidus
TCTCACTCACTCTCATTCACTCTCCCTCTCACTCACTCACTCTCACTCTCTCTCTCACTCTCACTCACTCTCTCACTCACTCACTCACTCTCACTCTCTCTCTCACTCTCCCTCTCACTCTCCCTCTCTCTCACTCACTCTCGCCCCCTCTCTCTATCTCACCCCCTCTCTCTCTCTCTCTCTCTCACTCAGAGACACAGGAAGAACCCTTCAGAAAGCCAACTGCAGTGTGGAATCCTATTATTGTTGCTATATCAACAAATAAATAAATAAATAAATGACAGAACATGCGTGTGTGTGTGTGTGTGCATGTGTGTGCGTGTGTGTGCGCAAGGAATTCAATTTAAGGAAAAGAGATAATCAGCTTGTTTCATTTAGATGTACACAGTACTACACCAGGTATAGTGTATTTCCCAGCATGCCTCTGTGTAACATTTAGAGAGGAAATGGAAACTACGAGACAAAACATTCGTACATGTATCCATTCAGTCACATGGCTACTGTTGGGCACCGCCCCTCATGCTCCACCTTTCGGGCACTACAAATGAGATGAAAGCTTGGAGAAGGCAGGTTATAGCCTCTCGCACGCATCATTTTTACGTTACAGATAGAACAAAAGTCCCACGAAAGCCGAAGATTAAACCGAGGTCAATTAATTAGCACTGAATCTGAAGTGGTACAATTTTTTTTGTCTATAGCACAGTGTGGTACATTGTAATTCTGGAATCTGATTGGTCAGAAGGTGTGAGCGGCTCAGGTTTACAGTAATGCGCTCGTTCGTTATTGTTTCTATAGTAACAGCTGGTACACAGAGACTCGTACGGCGGACAGTCAAAGATTCACAGCTCAGGAAACTCTTCAAGACAGAGGAGGTGACGCTCTCTGGTTTCTCTGTAAAATGACAAGCGGGGTTTTTAAGACGAGGGGAGATCGATAGAGAGAGAGATACAGAAGGAATGAGACAGAGCGCGAGAAAGAGACAGAGAGAGTGAGTGCCCGAGAGAGAGAGCGCAAGAGATCTAGAGAGAGAGAGAGATACAGGAGTGAGACAGAGCACGAGAGAGAGACAGAGAGAGTGAGTGCCCGAGAGAGAGAGCGCAAGAAAAAGAGAGAGAGATACAGACAGAGAGAGCGAGTGCCCGAGAGAGAGAGCACAAGAAAAAGAGAGAGAGTGAGAAAGACAGACAGAGAGTGAGTGCCCGAGAGAGAGAGCGCAAGAAAGAGAGAGAGATACAGACAGAGAGAGCGAGTGCCCCAAGATAGAGAGCGCAAGAGATAGAGACAAAAGGAGTGAGACAGAGCGCAAGAGAGAGACAGAGAGCGAGTGCCAGAGAGAGAGCGCAAGAGATAGAGATACAGAAGGAGTGAGACAGAGCGCGAGAGAGAGACAGAGAGTGCGAGTGTCCGAGAGAGAGAGAGAGAGAGCGCAAGAGATAGAGATACAGAAGGAGTGAGACAGAGCACGAGAGAGAGACAGAGTGCGAGTGTCCGAGAGAGAGAGAGAGAGCGCAAGAGATAGAGATACAGAAGGAGTGAGACAGAGCACGAGAGAGAGACAGAGAGTGCGAGTGTCCGAGAGAGAGAGAGAGAGAGCGCAAGAGATAGAGAGATACAGAAGGAGTGAGACAGAGCACGAGAGAGCTACAGAGAGAGCAAGTGCCCGAGTGAGAGAGCGCAAGTGATAAAGAGAGAGATACAGAAGGAGTGAGACAGAGCGCGAGAGAGACAGGTGAGGTTCACTGTGCTATCAGCGGAAGAACACTGCACACCGCGCTGTGAGATGAAAATAATGCGTAATAAGTTCTGCGTTACTTGTTAACATTTTTATTTCCTGTCTTCCCCTTTCTCAACACGCTTCCCTCAACTGAATAACGAAATAAACGCATGTTTTAAAAACCCGGAGTCGCTCAACACACGGCCTTGTATTATTTGATCATATAGTAACACCTCTAACATTTTTCCGGAAACTCGTTTCGAACCGCTAAAACACGGCAGGGTCTGTATATCTACCCTGTAGCCCAGCGGTTCCCGAACCCTGACCTAAATCAAGAGGAGAAGAGGAACAGGACGATGTGGGAATTGGCACGGTCGGTACGAGATGTAGTCGTAGAGAGAAAGACACACCGACTCGAAAACGAATCAAACGCAGAATCAAGAAAACTCTGCCGTATCTGCAAGAGCTTGCGATTGTTCTAAATTTGACAGAGAGAGAGAGAGAGAGAGAGAGAGAGACAGAGAGAGAGAGACAGAAGAGAGAGAGAAGAGGCAGAGAGACCAAGAGAGAGAGAAGAGGCAGAGAGACCAAGTGAGAGAGAAGAGGCAGAGAGACCAAGAGAGAGAGATAGGGAGAGAGAGAGGCAGAGAGAGTAAGAGAGAGAGAGGCAGAGAGAGAGAGGCAGAGAGAGTAAGAGAGAGAGAGGCAGAGAGAGAGAGAGAGAGAGACAGAGAGAGGGAGAGAGACAGAAGAGAGAGAGAAGAGGCAGAGAGGCAGAGAGAGTGAGAGAGGCAGAGAGAGAGAGACAGAAGAGAGAGAAGAGGCAGAGAGACCGAGAGAGAGAGACAGAGAGGCAGAGAAAGTGAGAGAGAGAGAGACCGAAGAGAGAAGAGGCAGAGAGACCGAGAGAGACAGAGAGGCAGAGAGAGCGAGAGAGAGAGAGACAGAGAGAGTGAGAGAGGCAGAGAGAGAGAGAGAGACAGAAGAGAGAGAGAAGAGGCAGAGAGACCGAGAAAGAGAGACAGAAAGGCAGAGAGAGTGAGAGAGAGAGAGGGGGAGTGAGAGAGAGAGAGAGACAGAGAGAGAGAGAGGCAGAGAGAGAGAGAGAGAGAGAGACCGAAGAGAGAAGAGGCAGAGAGACCAAGAGAGACAGAGAGGCAGAGAGAGTGAGAGAGAGAGGCAGAGAGAGTAAGAGAGAGAGAGTAAGAGAGAGAGGCAGAGAGAGTAAGAGAGAGAGAGGCAGAGAGAGAGAGAGAGAGGGAGAGAGAGGGAGAGAGACAGAAGAGAGAGAGAAGAGGCAGAGAGTGAGAGAGAGAGGCAGAGAGAGAGAGACAGAAGAGAGAGAGAGAAGAGGCAGAGAGACCGAGAGAGAGACAGAGAGGCAGAGAGAGTGAGAGAGAGAGAGAGACCAAAGAGAGAAGAGGCAGAGAGACCGAGAGAGACAGAGAGGCAGAGAGAGTGAGAGAGAGAGAGAGAGACAGAATAGAGAGAGAAGAGGCAGAGAGACCGAGAAAGAGAGAGGCAGAGAGTGAGAGAGAGAGAGGCAGAGAGAGAGAGAGACAGAAGAGAGAGAGAAGAGGCAGAGAGACCGAGAGAGAGAGAGACAGAGAGAGTGAGAGAGGCAGAGAGAGAGAGAGAGACAGAGAGAGAGAGAGAGAGGGACAGAGAGAGGGAGTGAGAGCATGAGAAAGAGAGCGAGACAGATTACGTTTACATGGACAGCAGTAATTAATTATTGAATTATTCTGAATAAGACGTATAATATTGTGATTAAGGTGTTTACATGAGTCACTTACAATGTTCCGGTTTTTACGTCCCCGCGCAACGCCGTTCCTTCCAGAATTTCACGCATCTACATGCAGCTGGTCTTGGTTATGGAACCGTATACAGTTTTGGGTGTTTTTATTTTTACGAACGCTTCAAGTGCAGTTAATTATTTGTCATGCAAGCCGTGGGCTGCGTCCCAAACCGTGTACTTACGCACTGTATAGAATATAGAGACACATATTTCCTCTACTATAGGCCTATATGTAAGTACACGGTTTGGGACGCAGCCGTGCTCTCCTGTATGCCGTAAAACGGTTGAGCGCTACTGTGTGATCGTGTCCTGTCTCACAATGCGGTGAAAACTCCCACACGACGTTAATAGTGTGATTAAGATGTGTACATCTGTAACGCACGTCGATAATGCGACTAAAACAGGAACACTCCACACGTCTTAATTCCATTAGTGTTTACTTCGAGTCTGACTTTAATCGGATTAATGTCATTAAAAATTGCTGTTTACATGCTAGTTTCTTAATCAGAGTATCATCTTAATCGGGTTAACATCGGAATATTGTTGTCCATGTAAACGTACTGATTGACAGCGAGCGCGACAGCGAGCGCGACAGCGAGCTAGTGAGAAAAGAACTTTACAAATTGTATCGTAAAAAAAAAAGCAGTAGCTACAATCGAGCATTTTTGGCTGCAACAATCCCAAACCGCCCAGCTCCGCCCTGCTGATGATGGTGATGACGAGTCACATCACGCACGTGGCGTGAAGCCAGCTCTACAGCGCCGCTGACGTCACTCGTCCTGAGCTAACTCGATCGCCATGTCATTCTAGAGGAATTTAAGATGATCTCACAAACAATACTACTAACTGACACACACACACACACACACACACACACAAGCTGTGTGTAAGACTGTACAGAAATGGATGTGCTTACACGATTTATTGCCGAAATAGTACCACTGTATAAAACGCGAGAGCCATGGTAAAACCCAGCTCCTCGTTTTCCAAGGTCAAGATTGCCTACAGATGCTGTTTCCGTGGCAACAGAAGAAAACGCAGGTTAGACACAGAAAGGAGGCCTTTTTACACGTCTTGGGAGTTTAATGGATCTTGCGCCATAATGACGTTTCATAAGCATGTAGTTAAAACGTGACTCTGGTTAGCCCGAGCTGGTGCGAGCACGTAAGACTCCGAAACGTCTGATCACGACCGGTCCGCGGTAATCATGACGCCAGCTTACAGTACGATACAAGGACGCGACCACGATCGTTTCCGCTGACCTCGAAATCGCTAGTTTACCTTTGACCTTTACCCAAGAACGAATGTCACAGGCAGTCACGTTAACATTCCGACTTCGAACGCAAAAACTGCGTGCGTTCGAATCAAAGATGTGTAGCGAGCGCTAATTCAAACAAACGGATTGGGGGAGGGGGGGGGGGGTCATTTAAAAAAGACACGCAAGATATTAGTGCTTTCTAAAGAAAAGAAAAATCTAGAACGAACGGTTCTTAGACGATCCGGTGGTAGTCGGAAACGTCGGGGATCGAGCCGCCGAAACTGAACTGCGAGCGAACACTAACGCGGTAAACTGAAGCGTGTTACCAGTAGGTTAATTAACTTGCACGAACGTGTCCTGTACACACACACACACACACGATGAATCAGACGTTTACACACAACATAAACCTCATATTACATCTCGCTTCAACTCGGTGGTGGACTAAGGCGCTAGGACAAGGGGTAAAGTCACGTCGTGAATACGCCGTTTCCGTAGCGACACACTAAAACACGCACAGCTAAAGCATAAAGAGTTCACGATAATGTATTACAGTCCGTTTTATTTCTCGTTTTGGTTTTATTCTGTTTACGTTTCAGTTAATTCAAGTTCTCAGACATCCCAATTCCCAATTATTATTATCATCATGATCATCATCATCATCAGTGGCTTCAAAATGGTCTTAATATTACAATATCATTAATAACATCGTTGATTAAATAGCAATGACGAGGCGGAAAAGCCCTGGAGAACGTAATATAATGACGTACGACTTGCTAGTCAGCTATTAGAGCATTAACACAAACCAAAGCCCGATTCGGACTGTATTCGTTTGACGCTTGGACGTGGAGTCACGCAGTTATTACCAGAGTACCTCCTGGATTTCAGTGCCGTGCGAATCAGCCGTGTGGTTCGTGATTTTCTTTTTCTTTCTCCTTACAGAAACATCTTGAAAGATCATGACATCATCCCTAAAATGTCCAGCATAAACAAATCCTGGTGTTATCATGATCTTTCAAGGGCGGCTGTGTCTCAGTGGGTAGAGCGGGTCGTCCACTAATCCACTAATCGTAGGGTTGGTGGTACGAATCCCGGCCCGGGTGATCCCATGCCGAAGTGTCCTTGGGCAAGACACTGAACCCTAAGTTGCACCCGATGGCAAGTTAGCACCTTGCATGCAGCTCTGCTACCATTGGTGTGTGAGTGTGTCTCATTTGTAAGTCGCTTTGGATAAAAGTGTCTCCTAAATGAATAAATGTAAATGTTATAACGATGCATCGTAATACACTGTACATCCCATCCACACTGGCATGCTGGGAAATAATTCACCGTATCGCTCTTCCTGAACCGATCAGACCCAGTAAAGACTGGAAAATCTATGGAGTCTGTGATCGTTGTCTTCTTCTAACCAAGTTTATAATGTAGTCTCGTCTTCGTGTCCTCGACATTAAATGACAACCCGAACGTCCCTGAAGAGGAAACGATCAACTGTCGTCCGTTCGCGCTAATTAATCCGACCAGTAAAAACTACAGCTCTGATCGATCGGTTTTGCCGATTTAAGCTGATCGGATATCCGCAGAACCCCACACGGACAGTGTGGGTTTTAGAGCGGCCTCTAGAGGCGAAATAAAAATTGTCCTTGACAAATTTTGTTGTGCTGTTTGAAGTTTGGCGGTAAAAACGAGCGCCGTGAAGGGCAACTTCACTGCCAAGCATACACCTTGCCGAAAAGAAGTCTCTGTACAGCTCAGTGCTCGCCGAACTGAACCGCTCTCACGTTCGACAGTGAATTTAACAACCGTTACATCTCACTCGAAAAAAACATTTTTGTTTGTTTTTTTAAACGCAGATGGCCGGACGCCGTCGCCCGGCTCAGCTCTCACTCTCTATTAAAGATGTCGTGCGTGACATGAAGACGTCGCATGTCACGGCGCGTTTTGCTCGGATTCGATTTTGTTAATACGTAGAATAGGTTGTTTCACGTGGTGTACATCACGTAGTATCGGTATCAGATAGTTCTATCGGAACTCGTGTAAGAACGATACCCGCTCCGTATCAATGCGTCCTTAGCTGCGACTTTTTCAGCGGTTCATCGTACTTCGTTCATAAACAAAGCTCTTTAAGCCACTGTATGTGATGACATTTCCTGCAGACTCCTTGCTGTAACAACTTCCTGTCTCTACACAATAACAAACACACACACACACACACACACAACTGGCCTTTGTTTACCAAAGACAAATCGTGTTATGTCATATTATTGACAATACAAAGAAGAGGAGGAAGAAGAGGAGGAAAAGAGGAGGAGGAGGAATAAGAGGACGAGGAAGAGGAGGAAGATGAGGACCAGGTAGACGAGGAAGAGGAGGAAGAAGAGGACGAGGAAGAAAAAGAGGAGGAAGAAGAGGAGGACAAGAAGGAAGAAGAGGAGGACGAGAAGGAAGAAGAGGAGGACGAGAAGGAAGAAGAGGACGAGAAGGAAGAAGAGGAGGACGAGAAGGAAGAAGAGGAGGACGAGGGAGAGATGGACGAGGAGGAAGAAGAAGAGGAAGAAGAGGAGGACGAGGAGGAAGAAGAGGAAGACGAGGGAGAGATGGACGAGGAGGAAGAAGAAGAGGAAGAAGAGGAGGATGAGGAGGAAGAAGAAGAGGAGGACGAGGGAGAGATGGACGAGGAGGAAGAAGAGGAGGACGAGGAGGGAGAGATGGACGAGGAGGAAGAAGAGGAGGACGAGGAGGAAGAAGAGGACAAGGAGGAAGAAGAGGAGGACGAGGAGGAAGAAGAGGAGGACGAGGAGGACGAGGAGGAGGACGAGGAAGAAGAGGTGGAGGATGAGGAGGAAGAAGAGGCGGAGGACGAGGAGGAGGACGAGGAGGAAGACGAGGCGGAGGATGAGGAGGAAGAAGAGGCGGAGGATGAGGAGGAAGAAGAGGCGGAGGATGAGGAGGAAGAAGAAGAGGAGGAAGAAGAGGAGGAAGAAGAGGAGGAAGCTGCAGTCAACTCTGCAGACACACACCTTGTAAACAATGCGTGCGTGTGTCAGAGAGCCTGATGTATTTATTTATTTGTTTATTCTAGGTTAGCTTTGAGCAGATACAGGTAGTGTGTGTGTGTGTGTGTGTGTGTGTGTGTGTGTGTGTGTGTGTCTCCTGAGAGCTTTGAGCTGTCTGATCATCTATGCTGTCCAATCAGCTGAAATAAAACAGAAATGTCAACAGCTAATCCTAGCCTTTTTTTTGCTAGCTAACTCCATCCTTAGCCAGGTTTGCAAACAAGCTGCACTTCCGCCTCCACTTCCTGCCTCCAAGCAGATATTGGCTTGCACACCTGTCTATCTGCCAGCTGAAGGAGCTCCTGACAGGCCTGAACTGTCACAGAATATGAACATTGCAGAAGAATTCTTAGCTAGCTGACATGCTAGTTAGCTCATTAGCCAGGCCGCGTATGTCAGAAAAGCCGGGTGGAACTCTGACATGTTAGTACACCCTGTAACTTCATGTCGTTTACCTCTCCATTGAGGCCCGAGTCGACATTTCCGGAGCTCCCCGTGGTGAGAAAGCTCCTGGTGGAGGCGGCTGTTGCGGCGGAATGAGCAGCCCGGGCCGCGGCTGAAGCCTCGGATTTTCCTGCCGTGCTGCCCGCGCCGCCCCGCTTGTTCTTCCTGCGCTTCGCTCCTCGCTTCGCGTCGGTGGGACTCATTATTCAAAGATTTCCAGCCACACAATGAAACACACACAGCTTCTTCTTTTTTTCTTTTTTTTTCCTTTCCCCCGTCCACAACAGGCTGCGTCTTGGCTGGGACGTCAGGCTTTTAATCCCGTGATACAATATATATTTAGAGATATATATATATATATTTATATATATTATTTTTCTAGAAGAAAATGTGAACAGCCTAACCCGATCTACCCAGAGTTGCTAGCAAGACTTCAAGTTCCAATATGGCTAACTAGGTAGGACTCGGCCAATTGCGTTTACGCCCTTACGCAAAGGCGGAAGTGTTTCTGTGTGGGTTCATGGGGAATGTAGTTTTTACGCGTGTTTGAGGAAATAACTACAAAAATGTATTTTCCTCACGACGTACAGCGCGTCTTGTGGACTCGATGCGCATGACTTGGACTTGACTTGGACTCGAGTCACAAATTTTGACTTTAGATTAGATTTAACCCTGCTGAAAACAAACAAACAAACTAGAGAACCCCTCATAGAATTTGTAATGTTTATAATGGGAATTGTATTGGTTTGAATGGAAACTGTAACGGTCCGTCTGGGTCTCTAGTGGTAATTTGTTGCATTGTATTGGTGGCATGTTTTGTCTAATGGATACCATTAAGGACCAGTATTGGTAATGGTTTTAATGGTATTCGTACTGGAAGAAAATTCGACATTAGAATTTCTGTGATGGATTCTATTGTTTTTTAGTTTGTTTGTTTTTTTTTTGGGGGGGGGGTTGAGCAGGGAGAAAATATTCGACTTTGACCAAAGACATGCATGGTAGGCTGATTGGCGTGTCTAAAGTGTCCGTAGTGTGTGTATGTGAGTGTGTATGTGATTGTGCCCTGTGATGGACTGGCACCCTGTCCAGGGTGTACCCCGCCTTGTGCCCGATGCTCCCTGGGATAGACTCCAGGTTCCCCCGTGACCCTGAAAAAGGAGTAAGCGGTTGAAGATGGATGGATGGATGGACCTTGACATCGATGACTTGTGACTTCACAAGTCCTTTGACTTGATGCGTTTTTTCAAAAGTGTCAACTATTAGTTTCCCAACTATAAATTTTCAGCAAATCAGCACCAGTCTTAATTTCCAAGGTCAACATTCAACCAGTCAAACAGTGAATCAGTTTACGCTAGACGATGACAAAGTCGAAAGAGGGCTCATTCCCTGATGACAGAGGCACTTTGTGGTAGCATTGCCTTACTATAAAGATTATGTTGTTTGCAGCAACAAAAGGGCTGCAACATGTAGAACCTGTGGTTCAGGAAGATCAGATGCAAAAGCAACAACTTCAACTTTTATTCGGCATTCGAAGTTACACAAAGCAGATCTCAAGGCAGAGCCAAATTTCACTAAGATAGATGGGTACACTTAGTACGTATAGTCTACACCCCATCTCATGTGAAATTGACCTGAAGTTTTTAGTTTTTTTGTCATAATCTTGTGTCTTATATGTCGTACCCATATATTACCCCTATTAAAGTCTGCCTGATCTGTTTAAATCTAATATACTAATTATTACTTTGCCTTAAATTTTCTAAAGAGCACATTATGAACTATTTAGGACTCGAAACATAAAGTCCCTACGAAGTGCCTTGAAACGTGCAGTTATTTGATGTATTGATGTAATTTTTTCTGAAAGTCAGGGCGGGATATATGGAGTGGCTCCTCCCCCCTTTATAAATAGCCAATAGCGTTTAGCTTACCCCACAGCTTGGGGTAAGCCATACTTGACAGTTACTACCATGAATTTTTATAATAGTGGGGGGTGGGACACTTCAAATTCTAGAGAGCGTTGGATTGGACAAAAAAATCTGAAATGGGATGTTCAACAAGCGCATATGGTCAGGTGTCCACTTACTTTTGGCCACATAGTATGTGTGTGTGTGTGAAAGAGAGAGTGTGCAGTCATATATATATATATATATATACAGTATATATATATATGCATTAATAAAAGCACATACTGTATAAGTCTGGGTTTCCCAAACTAGGGATTATGACGGGTCATGTGGGGTCACTTACAAATGAGGTTGCAAGAGAAACTCGCAATCTCTTCATTTGTTTCATTCATTTATTTTACACATTAATATTATGCGAATATTTTAAAATGTTACTGGAAGTCACCTTCAGACAAACCATATTTAAATTAATAGGATGTTTGTTTGTTGTTTTGTCGTTTTCACTATAATTCTGTGTGGAGGAACGGTCTCATATCCCTTACCATGTATTCTCCAATCTCATCAGGCATTATAGAAGAAGACTCAGAGATGGTATCTTGGCAAAGTGAGGTAGTACAAAGTATTGACTCAAAGAGTGCCAATAATTGTTGCACACAACAATTATGAACAAATTGTACATTTTCACTTAGGGGTGTACTCACTTTTGTTGCCAGCGGTTTAGACATTAATGTGTGTGTGTTGAGTTATTTTGAGGGGACAGTAAATTGACACTGTTACACAAGCTGTACACTCACTACTTTACATTGTAGCAAAGTGTCATTTCTTCAGTGTTGTCACATGACAAGATATCATCACATATTTACACACATGTCAGGAGTGTACTCACTTTTGTGAGACAATGTACATAACGTGAACTAGGATATATGCTTAAAAAGTAGGACAGTTTTTGTTGATGAAAAAATATATTTCTTTTGTAACAGTAAAGAGTTTTTGAATTGTATAAATGTTTTTAAATGAAAAAAAAAATTAGAGTTAAAATCTAGACATGGTATATCAGTTGACTTCATAAAGTGAGGAAATCATAAAGATATAAATGTCACACACACACACACACACACACACACACACGAACAGGAACGACAAGTCGACAAGTGCAATAAGAACTTTATTCGTCTTTATTTCACCTGGACTCCTTAACACAAAGCCACTTTAAACTAAAGCACAACACAATAAGCCTGAAACCGAAATGAAAATAAAAAACATCTGCACTAGATGAAACTGTTTTGAGGAACAGATTGATTCAAAGCTACAGTGTGTGAGGTTTCTTACAACAGCAGAACTAATACACTGAATATAATGCTGAATGGAATAAGGATTATTGCTGAACACGTGTGTGTGGGTGTGTCTCAGAGAAAAAGAGTTTATATTCAGATACAGGAATATATCATGCGTCAGTGTTTCCTTGTTTATCCAGAGAAGCGAAAAGACTCAAGCAAAAAGAAGAGAAGCTTAAGAGGCGACTTTATCTTTCTAAATACGTTAGCAAAAAGGAAAAAAAAAAACCAAAAAGCTGATAAAAAACACCACCATGCTTCCAACATGAAGGTATGAGAGCAGAACTAATGCGGAATTACAGCATATTACAGCAGAGAGGCACTCACCTTCTAATTAAGCTTCTAATTAACCTTCTAATTAACCCACAATCAGCCCTTCACATTATTTATTCCAAGGCAAATGTCTCATTCTTCTTGTACAGTCGAGAAAAATGAAACCCAGTAGTCCAAACACACACTCACTCACACACACACACACTCTACTCACTCACTGAGACACTCACTACTCATAATCACACTAAACGCAGCCGCTCACGCTCAAAAATAAATACAAACACTCAAATACCTGCTAAAGGCAGACAATCGTCTTTCAACGCTCAAACACAGCGTATATACACTCATACTACAAAATCGTCTCACACTCCCTCAGGGAATGTAGACATGCCACAGACAGATGTGCAGCGCTGACAGCACAGCTGGAGGCCACAGATACAAATAATTAAGCAGGGTGTTTTTTTTTTTTAAATAATTTGTTTCTTACTTAAACAGTGAATGTAGTGTTTTGAATAGTAGTGCTTTATATCGAGGTTCCCTTGAGTAACATTATTTATTGCATTAGGTAGCAGGAAGAAACCAACTTTAATACACCAGAATTAATTTGACGCCATTCATATTTGTATTTTATAAAATTAATCAGTGAGGCTAAATATTTACGCCTGTAATTGGCTCTTTCAATTGGTTCGTTTATGTTTTAAGTGTGGGGTTTGTTGGTATTAATTAACGTAAATAATAAATAATATTCGGTATGTGAACCGAGGGCGCACGGTGGCTTAGTGGTTAGCACGTTCGCCTCACACCTCCAGGGTCCCGGGTTCGCACACACACGCCAGGGCCATGTGTGTGCGGAGTTTGCATGTTCTCCCCGTGTGTCGGGGGTTTCCTCCGGGTTACTCCGGTTTCCTCCCCCAGTCCACAGACATGCATGGTAGGCTGATTGGCGTGTCTAAAGTGTCCGTAGTGTGTGAATGGGTGTGTGTACCCAGCCGTGTGACTGGCAGCAGCTACACGCCGGTCCCAAGCCCGGATAAATGGGGAGGGGTGGGGAAAGCAATGGCAAACTACCCCACTACTTCTGCCGACATGCTTTGTGGTTCGCGTTGATGACATTCGTGGGCCATAAAGTGACCGACGGTCGGTCTCGACTAATCGGTGATAGATAGATAGATGTGAACCGAGTGAAATATTAACATTTTTACGGTGTCAGTCCTGGAGCGCGCGCTATATAGTGCTCAATACTAGGATGACAGGGTCAGAATGGAAAGAACCTGCCTTGTGTGAACAGTTCAGCCTGGTGGTGGTGGTGTGTTGGTGTGGGGAATGTTTTTTGGGCACAAATTGGGCCCGTTCATACAAACCAGTAGAGAACCAGTGGTGGTTAAGGCTCTGCGTTAATGATCGGAAGGTCGGGGGTTCAAGCCCCAGCACTGCCAATCTGCCACTGTTGGGCCCTTGCACAAGGCTCTTAACCCTCTCTGCTCCAGGGGTGCTGTATTATGGCTGACCCTGCACTCTGACCCCAACTTCCTAACATGCTGGAGTATGCAAAGAAAAAAAATTCACTGTGCATATGTATATGATCAATAAACACTCATTATCATTATCCCTTTATGGCCATGATTTACTCATGTTATAATGTTTACCATTCCAGCATAATAAAGCACTGTGTCACACAGCACAAGCCGTCTCGAACGTGCCATGAACATGGCAATAAGTTCAGTGCACTTCAAGCTAGATAAACGGATTGAAAAAAATAAACCTCGAAGTACTTGTAAACGTGTGCTGATGATAGAGAATACAAAGGACGTTTACTTTCCCCAAATGGATCAGATTAAAAACTAACTCACTGTCACTGTGGTCAGAGCTTGTTAAAAAGCTTGACAATTTAATCGATGAGATTGTGAGGAAAAAAAAATACAACAAAACAACGAGAAAGAAAACCAGATACATAATGTTTGACTGCCTTCTGTGTACTATAGAGACTACTCAAATTCTCAGAATATACATGTAATGTAGTAATGTATGTGTTTATTTGGCATGTATTGGGTTGTGGGGTAGGACGGTGAGGGCTACATACATTAAATGGCCGAATTTGTGTATTCCCCACGCCGTTATACAGCCACCACCAGGGTGAAGTGTTGACACAAGGCAGGTTAGGTCCATGGAGTCACTGCTTAGCTTCATACCCAGGTATTCAGGACCTGACTGGAGGGACTGGAATTGTGACTGGCTTAATGGCTTAATGGTTAGCATGTTTGCTACACACCTCTGGGGTTGGGGGTCTGATTCCTGCCTCCACCCTGTGTGCGCAGAGTTTGCATGCTCTCCCCATGCTTTAGGGGTTTCCTCTGGATACTCCAGTTTCCTCCCCCAGTCCAAAGACCTGCACTGTAGGCTGACTGGCATCTCTAAATGGTCTGTAATGTGTGAATGTGAATGTGATTGCGCTTTGTGATGGGTTGGCACCCCATGCGTTGTGTCTCAAGTTCCCTGGGATAGGCTCCAGGCTTCCCCTGCAACCCTGTGTGGAATAAGCGGTTGGTATGGAATGGAAAGCCCTTAATGAATCAGGAATGTTCGAGCAGCTCCAGCATTGAGAGTGTATGGAAACAGATTTGAACGTTGCACTGAATTCTTAATGAAGAAATTTAAACACCACAGAATTTATAGCATTGAACTATAATTATTGGTTCTGGAGTATGAATTTGGGGGTAAAAATAACTACCAAAATAAAACAGATACAAATGTGTGTTTTTGAAGTAGTACATTTCAATGCTATGAATTCAGTGTTTGCGTTTTAGTATTAAAAATTCAATGGCCTTTAAAATTCACATCTCTTTTTTTGTTTCCAAAAAGAGTAAAGAAAAAACTTTTTTTTTTGTGAGGAAGCAACAGCTCCAGAAAAAGCCAAAAGCTGGAATGGATTTCAATCGACAGAACATGTATTGTATATATTTTTGTCAGTCTTCCTTCCTTTCCAGCTTGTAGTTCCTGTTCTCAGCAGATCTATTCCTCCCGCTCGAAAGCTCGCTCTTCGCCAGATTCTTCATTGCACTGAGGAGAGGATGGGATGGATGACAGGGGAGGGGCATCAGAGGAGGGCAAGAGGGAGGGTAAAGCCTGAAGAGGGGCAGCTCCATGGCTTTTGGTGTCCTCTGATAAACCAGAGGGGCATTTCTTCTCAAAGCGCTTGTGTCCCAATCCTCCTTCCCTTTCAGACAGGGCGGCGCTGTTCCCCTGACTGCGACGGCACAGCTGCAGCTTTGTCTTATCTAGAGCTGTGTTCTACAGAAAGAGATAAAGAGCTCAGAGGTCATGTGTGCATGGAAGGTAGAAAACAGACACAGAGAGATTATGGTTATTTTGTGAAATGGACATGGAATGAAAGGCAGTGTGAATCTGTTTTAATTCAGGAGTACTCATCATATATCTCACATATAGTCCTTATCTTGTTCTTAGTATTCTTATTCTGGTTTGCGTTTGTTTAATTCTGTATCTAGAAAGCTTCTTTATTAAAAAAAAAACAACAAAAAAACAATAGGGAAAATGTATGTAGTACCTTAATACATTAGAAGTAAAAACAGATGAACTGTGGTGTGAAGGAGAGTGAGAAAACACAAGTGAAATTCCTGACACATTATTTCCTCAGACTGGCTGATCAGCTTGTTTTGATGTGAGGAATTCACAATGCATGTAGACATTATCATAATATACAATATTTAACATGTTAAAATGAACATATTAAATATATTTTGTCTACGTTCTAAGAAATGGAATATTCTACTTTCACTGTATCAACATTTTAGAATGGTTAAATACCGCAGAATGAGAAAATCTTATGTTTTGGATAGGTTATATTATTGAACAAAATGATCAAACTTAAACTGGAAAAGGTCTCAGCTTACGGAAAAACTGACTTAGGAAAAAAAGAATGTAACCAAGTGAAAACATTGTAAACCAATGAAAAACTAATGTAGTAAAAAATGAATCTAGCAAGAAATTAATCTAGTGAAAAACTAAACTAGCAAAAAATAATCTAGTGAAAAAGTAAACTACTGGTAAATGGTGCACTTATATAGCGCTTTTATCCAAAACGCTTTACACTGTGTCTCATTCACCCATTTACACACACACTCACACACACCAATGGTAGCAGAGCTGACATGCAAGGTGCTAGCTTCCCATCGGGGGCAACTTGGGGTTCAGTGTCTTGCCCAAGGACACTTCGGCATGTGGAGTCATGTGGGCCGGGAATCGAACCGCCAACCCTACGATCAGTGGACAACCCGCTCTACCACCTAATCCACAGCCGCCCGAAAAAGTAATCTAGTGAAAAGTTACCTAGCAAAAAAGTAACGTAGTGAAAAACTAAAAATAATAATAACCTAGAGAAAAAACCAAACCCAGTTAAAAAGTAACCTAGTGAAAAAAGGTTACCTAGTGAAATATAACCTAGCAAAATAATTAGCCTATCAAGAAAGTAATCTTGTGAAGTGAAAGAGCAACCTAGTGAAAAAGTAACTTGGCAAAAAAAGGTAAATTAGAGGAAAAACTAAAGTAGTAAGAAACTAACCTAGCAAAAAACTAACCTAGCAAAAAAGTAACCTAGTGAAAAACTAAACTAGTGAAAAACTAAACTAGTGAAAAACTAACAGAGCAAAAAACTAAACTAGTGAAAAGTAACCTAGCAAAAAACTAAACTAACAAAAAAGTAACCTAGTGAAAAACTAAACTAGTGAAAAACTAAACTAGTGAAAAAGTAACGTAGCGAAAAACCAACCTAGCGAAAAACCAACCTAGCAAAAAACTAAACTAGTAAAAAACTAACCGAGCAAAAAACTAACCTAGCAAAAAACTAAACTAGTGAAAAACTAACCGAGCAAAAAACTAAACTAGTGAAAAACTAACCGAGCAAAAAACTAAACTAGTGAAAAGTAACCTAGCAAAAAACTAAACTAACAAAAAAGTAACCTAGTGAAAAACTAAACTAGCGAAAAACTAAACTAGTGAAAAACTAACCTAGCAAAAAACTAAACTAGTCAAAAGTAACCTAGCAAAAAACTAACCTAGCAAAAAAGTAACCTAGTGAAAAACTAAACTAGTGAAAAACTAAACTAGTGAAAAGTAACCTAGCAAAAAACTAAACTAACAAAAAACTAACCTAGCAAAAAACTAAACTAGTGAAAAGTAACCTAGCAAAAAACTAACCTAGTGAAAAAGTAACCTAGTGAAAAACTAAACTAGTGAAAAACTAAACTAGTGAAAAACTAACCGAGCAAAAAACTAAACTAGTGAAAAGTAACCTAGCAAAAAACTCACCTAGCGAAAAACTAAACTAGTGAAAAGTAACCTAGCAAAAAACTAACCGAGCAAAAAACTAAACTAGTGAAAAGTAACCTAGCAAAAAACTAAACTAGCGAAAAAGTAACCTAGTGAAAAACTAAACTAGTGAAAAACTAAACTAGTGAAAAACTAACCGAGCAAAAAACTAAACTAGTGAAAAGTAACCTAGCAAAAAACTAAACTAACAAAAAAGCAACCTAGTGAAAAACTAAACTAGCGAAAAACTAAACTAGTGAAAAGTAACCTAGCAAAAAACTAAACTAACAAAAAAGTAACCTAGCAAAAAACTAAACTAACAAAAAACTAACCTAGCAAAAAACTAAACTAGTGAAAAGTAACCTAGCAAAAAACTAACCTAGCGAAAAAGTAACCTAGTGAAAAACTAAACTAGTGAAAATCTAAACTAGTGAAAAACTAACCGAGCAAAAAACTAAACTAACAAAAAAGTAACCTAGTGAAAAACTAAACTAGTGAAAAATTAAATTAGTGAAAAACTAAACTAGTGAAAAACTAACCGAGCAAAAAACTAAACTAGTGAAAAACTAACCGAGCAAAAAACTAACCTAGCAAAAAACTAACCTAGCAAAAAACTAAACTAGTGAAAAGTAACCTAGCAAAAAACTAAACTAACAAAAAAGTAACCTAGTGAAAAACTAAACTAGCGAAAAACTAAACTAGTGAAAAGTAACCTAGCAAAAAACTAAACTAACAAAAAAGTAACCTAGCAAAAAACTAAACTAGTGAAAAAGTAACCTAGTGAAAAACTAAACTAGTGAAAAACTAAACTAGTGAAAAACTAACCGAGCAAAAAACTAAACTAGTCAAAAGTAACCTAGCAAAAAACTAACCTAGCAAAAAAGTAACCTAGTGAAAAACTAAACTAGTGAAAAACTAAACTAGTGAAAAGTAACCTAGCAAAAAACTAAACTAACAAAAAACTAACCTAGCAAAAAACTAAACTAGTGAAAAGTAACCTAGCAAAAAACTAACCTAGTGAAAAAGTAACCTAGTGAAAAACTAAACTAGTGAAAAACTAAACTAGTGAAAAACTAACCGAGCAAAAAACTAAACTAGTGAAAAGTAACCTAGCAAAAAACTAACCGAGCAAAAAACTAAACTAGTGAAAAGTAACCTAGCAAAAAACTAACCTAGCGAAAAAGTAACCTAGTGAAAAACTAAACTAGTGAAAAACTAAACTAGTGAAAAACTAACTGAGCAAAAAACTAAACTAGTGAAAAGTAACCTAGCAAAAAACTAAACTAACAAAAAAGTAACCTAGTGAAAAACTAAACTAGCGAAAAACTAAACTAGTGAAAAACTAACCGAGCAAAAAACTAAACTAACAAAAAAGTAACCTAGTGAAAAACTAAACTAGTGAAAAATTAAATTAGTGAAAAACTAAACTAGTGAAAAACTAACCGAGCAAAAA
>JAFFST010052289.1:1809-12177 GCA_022414735.1 Noturus placidus
AGTATATATACTGTGTATATATATATATATATATATATATATATATATATATACATATAGATGTACCTAATGAAATGGCCAATAAGTATGAGTACCAAATGATGTTACATATCTATCCATTTCCATTATCCTACACAGGGTCACAGGAATGTATCATGAATGTATCTTCTGCGATGGACTGGCCCCTTGTCCATGGTGTCCCCTGCCTTCTGCCCTGAGTTCCCTAAGATAGACTCCATCCTCCCCTACAGCCCTGTACAGGACAAGCGGTGGAGAAAATGGATGGATGGATTGATAATGTATATCATGTCCATGCTTGTTCAGATAATGAAGTAACATCTATTAAATCTCAATGCGCTCTATGTCTAGTTACCATAAATTATTTCAAATGTTTGCACACAACTGTATATTCACACAGATTACTAAATAGTGTGTGATTCACATGAACTACCCTACGCTCAAGACACTCTAGGCTTCAAGATTTTATCAACCTGACTGTTTCAGCTCTACACTCTTTAATCCAAAGAGTGAAGCTTGGGCATAACGGCCGACTTCGTTCTGATGTCGAAGGCAATCCGTTTGAATGAGGTTACTTTTTGGATTTGTTTATCGTCACTTCAATTACGGAAAGCCACAAGCACGTATTCATGATCGTTCCCTTCCATTCATGTTCATGATAACCTTGACATTCTTCAATTACATCAATGCTCTTTCTGTCACTCTCACTCAAATGTAAATCTACACCCCCCCTCCCCACCCTCTCTCACTCTCTCTGCATCAGTTTCAGTATCAAATAACACATTCTAGTATTCTCTTTCCTTGCACTCTTTCCCAGCTGGCTGCTTTCATATTCCTGTCCACAGGTCAACAGGGCAGTGGGGAGGGAAGTCTCTGCTAGTCTGTGGATTAAGTGAAGGGGAGAGAGAAGAGCGAGATGTGGGTGCAGAGAAGGAAATGAGGCTGTAGGATTGACAAGAGCAAGACATGATGATTTGCCTCAGTGTGTTTCACAGCTTGCCTGAGTGACATTAATGAAAGCGCACATGGAGGCAAACACACATCCGTGGATAAACAAGGTCATTTTGACGAGGGTGTCATCTAAAATCCCATCATTTGTTCACAGAAAAGTGTGCCTGGCTCAATTCCTATCCCTCATATACATCTGTCCATTTTTCAGATATCTCAAATATGAAGAAGCTCATTAGATATTATAAAAGTTAAAACACGCCAGTAATAAGGAAGCGTCCACTTCCCTTCCCTGTATGCCATAATACTATGTAATACATAATACAGGGTGGTTGTGGCTCAGATGGTAGAGCATGTTGTCCACTAATCATAGGGTTGGCGGTTCAATTCCCGGCCCGCATGACTCCACATGCCAAAGTGTCCTTGGGCAAGACACTGAACCCTAAGTTGCCCCCGATGGTAAGTTAGCGCCTTGCATGGCAGCTCTGCTACCATTGGTGTGTGTGTGTGTGTGTGTGTGTGAATGGGTGAGTGAGACACAGTGTAAAGCACTTTGGATAAAAATGCTATATAAGTGCATCATTTACCATTTACTATCTTAATCTCTTCAAAATCCCGAGATTGATTTTGAAAATTCCTCGGACTTCGCCTCAATTCCGGTTCAATGTGTCTCTCCTTTTGAGGAACTGAGACATGATGGTGTGTATATGTTCTAGGTAGCTCATGTAATCAATTAATACTGGCTTCAACTACAGCTATCAAAAGATAAATAAAATACCCTTTTTTTGACTTTTCCTTCAGAGGTCC
The DNA here is from genome assembly GCA_022414735.1 of Noturus placidus. Taxonomy (NCBI): domain Eukaryota; kingdom Metazoa; phylum Chordata; class Actinopteri; order Siluriformes; family Ictaluridae; genus Noturus; species Noturus placidus. The sequence goes on from JAFFST010052289.1 coordinate 3,583, forward strand.
TTTGAGATTTGCATGTAAAGCATTTAGCATACTTTACCTCTTCAGTGAGAAAAAGGCACACAGTGGCGGAAACTGGCTCTTAAGTGGAGATCCTCAGTGAGTGTGGTGAGCCAAAGCTAAGGGGACGTGTTGGACGCTGAGCCCAAGTGCACAAGGATGTGCGATCACAGTGACCTAAAAGAGTAGGAACTACTGTATCACCACACTTACTGTCCTTGTGTGACCCTTCCTTTGAAATGATTATTAATGTTATGCCAAAACCTAAAGCTCAATAAGCAAATGGGAACAATGTTTCTTTTATTTATTTATTTTTGATTATTTTCCTTAATCACTCAAAAATATGCAAAAAAGGCAGTCCCCCCCCAACATGGTAGATAAGCCAAGCGACATGTGACTCTAGAATGATTGACAGTTGCACAGGAGTTTTGAACTATCTGATGACTGACACTCTGGAAGCTCCGCCCACTTCCTTTTGTCTCTGGAAAGATGCACCGACGCAACACCCTCACATTCTGACAAGACAAATGGAGGAGGTTTTGAGTATATTAGTAGGAAATCAAATCTAACATTAGACAAATATACAGTTAACATCATAGCTATAATTATTAAAGATTGCCACCAAAAAGTGTTTGCACTTTTTCTGCTTATTCAATATCATACCTTATTTGAATATAGAGAAAATCTCAACTCATATGCTGTGATGTTGCTTGTTGCAATTGCTGAAATTGCGGATCCATGTCCCAAACATACAAAGGAAATGAACAGCTGTCGGTTTCTTCGTCACTTGGAAGTCTGATTGCGTGGTAGCGTGTTACAAATAATTTTAATGGTAATGACAATTAGAAAGTAATTAAAAATGTTGCTTGCTCACCTGCATCATTCAGAATAGCAGTGGTCAAACAGTGCGGTCAAGCCAGTTGAGGTAGAAACTGGAGTGTATGTATATACCAATGACTGTATACATGGTTGGACATTGTAACAGGGAGTCAGAAGTGAAACCAATTTGTCTCAAAAGCCTTCGTGTAATTGGTTGCAGTACAATTTTTAATCAAAACTATTCTGAAAGGGACAGGCTGCAGACTTAAAATTGTGGCTGTCTGCAAATCTGTGCTATGAACACAGCCTCTGTGTGTACATAGATACTCATATGATATATCTATAGAAAGCTATGACTCTTGTGATTTGATTGATATCTGTCCTCTGTAAAATGTGCTGTTCACAAGCAAACTGCTCAGGAACAGCATTATGCATAAACAGTAACCACTGATTCCTAATTTCATCTGTTTTTGAAAGGCTAGACAAAGGGTTTTTGCTTTCGGACCCAAACACAGTGTTTCTGCGACATGGTGCCAAACAATTCTCTTAAGCCTCGCCTTCTTTCTTCGTAGCTGCCTTTGGTTAGGATTATTCTGATAGTGCATACTGTGACGTAGATGAATTATGGAAGTAATTCTGGACGTGTTTTTGGCAGGTCTGAAGCAGTGTTCTCTGTTAGATAAAATACATCCCTTTGGGGGGAGACTATGAACTTTGTGACTTTGCAGATCTTATACATACACAAACAGATATATTACCAACCCAGACAAAAGGAAAATATTAAAAATCATATAATGACTCCTGTAATGCATAATGGTTTGACCTTGGTGAGGTGAAGCTGTAAGAAAAGCTCTGGCCAAGCCTGACTCTATATAACCTTCTATAACCTCCTAAACCCCAATCAACCACGGATCGGATGTCTTCCACTTCTAACTATTAAAACAAAGTATTCAGCTTTTGCCTTAGATAGAAGTTGGATCATAGAAAATGAGGTAACAACTTTCTAATTCTAAATTGGCATGACACAGACAACCCTGGACGTTTCAAGTAAATGTCAGTTCTACAGCTATGCCCTTGTGTCTTTAATGGAACACAAAAAAGAAATGTCAGTTCACAATAAACCATCCGCTGAGAAACTTCTAACGCAGGCATACGTGAAATTGTTTTGCAACTGACACATTAAAACAGTGGCGCTAAAAAAATCATCCAGACATATCAGCATTAATTTGGTACTATGACTGAGAGCCCAGAATGTTTGTCAAAGTCTAGACAACAATACGGGGAAAAAAGTGACACATTTATCAAGGTTTGTCAAATGGAAAGCCTTGAACATCTGATCTGAAATTTCTCACACATGCAGTTGACATTCATGAGCAAAAATGCCTGCAAGTAATAAGGCCAAATCAGTGACATAGCAATTCCACTCATCCACCCAAACAGCACAAAGCCAACCATCCTTTATCACAGAGGCTGCATCAGAGTATATTAAAGGTCCATCTGTTTGTGGTTCGACTAAGATATTAAACAATGTGTTGAAGGAGGAAAGGTCAGTGTGATGGAGTAGGCAGTAAGAACCGCATGACAGCACCCAAAAACGATGCTAGGTCGCAGGTGTTTCTATGTGATGATGCTAGCTCACTATATGTGGAGTAGAATGTCTGTCTACCTTTGTCCGTGACCTCCAGGAGGTATCAGATTGTTTAAATATATGGCCGATGATGCAGAAATAAGCAATTTTTCAAAGTGATAAATCACATCCTGTGCTAAAATGCTACGATAACACTGCGTTTATGGTAGAAAACTCAGTTAAAATTTACAGTAGTATATGTAAGGAATAAAACATGATTATTCATGCGGTTATAGGACAATAATCAACAACATGGTGGTGTGATGCAGCCTCATGACAAGTTTATTATTTTTCGACTCATATTAAATCTGTTTATTTTTAGATCATGTGGAGCATCTGCCATGCAAGTCCCAATGAATGAGCTGTTACTGAAGAAACTATGACATATAAGAACGAGCACATTGATATAAACTTGTGATTTACATTACAGCCAGAAATACGGTCACCTCCTTTTGACCAATCAGGTTTGAGAATTCAGGAGTGTTCTGGTATAAAATATATTATTTAATGCATTACATTCATGTGATAAGTTTATGAATTTATTCAAAGTAAAGCTAAGAGCTAGCATGACCCTGAGTGTTAACATTGTCTCCAATTTGTCTGTGTAATGTGATAGCTAAAGGACCTCACTGGACAGTATTAACTGTACTTAATTGTGCTTAACGCCTTGAGGTAATTCCACAGCCAAAGCATCATCAAGCAGGCTGGCATGGATACGGCTATTGGTGTAATATGATAAATGCTGCGTAGATTAAAGAGCTACAATTTCCTCTTCTCTAATGTGGCCTATTGGTGATATCGCTAATCTTTTGCACTGCTCTCCATCTTTGTCATTGAAGCTCTCTGAAAGCCCAGTGACTCCGGGCTTGCCTTCTTCAACTGCTGACATCCCTATTAGAGCCATCCAGTTGATAAATGCCATGCAGATTAGCAAAGAGATGTGCCTCATCTTGACGTCTCTCCCATCGGCTGCTCTCTTGGACTCAAATATCTCCTTCCACTGTGAGCTTTGCAATCTGACTAGAAGTGCAATGTCTTTTGAGACCTGGTTTAGCAAATATTAGAGATCTATTCAGAGACCTGGTATGCGTGAGAAATGTATAGCAAGGTGTGTCACAGATATGTGTGATTCTAACTTTGGACTTAATCAAATTTTTCTTACCCAATATTTTCTTGACCTAGGAGCATTATTGAGCAAGGAACATTATTGTTATTAAATACACTCCAATTGTATATCTCAATTCATTTCTCATGTTGTCATACAAGTTGCACCTTGTGACGTTAAAAAATGCATTGCCATTGCCAAGTAGCAATCATGGTGAAGGTGAAGGATCTTCTAAGGGACAATTTAATTAAACAAGACTCAAATGGAAAAAGCTATATAATCATAACAAAGACATTAGCATCCATAAAATTGGTTCAATAATACTGTATGCAGGTGGAAAGTTCATGAACCTACAATTAATTGCCTCTGGACAGGTGAGCCATGCAATATTTTACAACATGCTCTCAGACTAGTGATAATGAAGGTAAAAGTCACTTGAAAAGAGCTGCAGGACGACCTGTAATCAGCAGAACAACAGTTAGACAGCATTAGTAAGCATTCAACTGCACCGCAATCATTTCCATTCCTACACCTCAAGCAAAGCACATAAATGCACATACAATAGCATTTAGACAAATCAGAACTCTTTTGGAACAATATACTCTGGGTAGATGATGATAATTCAGCAGGATGTGTTTGGAGAAAGTAGGGATGTGCTCCAGGAGACCAGTCTTGAGACAACAAATCAATGGTCTCAGTCTTGTTATAAACTCAGGTGAAATTTTACTCGGGCTTGTCTCTGTCTTGGTGTACAAATATTATTATTATTTTTTATTTTTTTTACACCACCGGAGACCATAACATTATTTCAGAGAACAAATACTTTGAAATGTTCATCTTACAGTACAAAATGTCAATTTCTATATTTGCCTGTGGAGTTATGTGCCTATAATTTGAAGTGACTATGTTTCAAATTACTTCATCGCCTTATGTTAAAAAATATTATAGTGCAAGTAGTTGTAATGCAGAGCTGTATTTAGTCTCAGAACGGTGTATGAGCCAAAACCAATTCCAGTATTTAATGCTTTCTATTTTCCTGCTGTGTGCTTCAATCAAAGGAAACGTGCTTTGATTAGCAAATCTTTAGGTGTGCTGTACTGCACACTATTGCATTTCTTTAAAAAAAAACAAACATATATATATAGTATAACTAGCAAACTTAGTGTAATATAATTTACCTCACACATGCCCCCTAACCACACTCACACCATGTGTGCTTTATGTAGCACAAGAATGGACTATGCTTCACATGTCCTATGTATGTACTGTGTACATATTTGTACAAAATCATAATACCAAAGTAGATGGCTCATTTTAGCTAAAAGGGTCTGATTTTGGTCTTGATATAGACTTAGCCATGTGTGGTATTGGTCTCATCTTGTTCTTGACTCAAACTCCATTGGCTATAGTCTTGATAGAGACTCGATCTCGCCTAAGGTGGTCTAGAACCCAACACTTGGAAAAACCGACAGTGAAGCATGTGGGAGGAGCATTATAATATGGGGCTGCTTTTCTGCAAACAGTGCTGGGGCAATACATATCATGAGAGGATACATGTACGGATCAATGTACAGGGACTTAATAGAGGAGAATTTAATCTCATCAACTGGGGAGAAGAATTTTCAACAAGACAGTGACCCCATACATATAGCCAAGATAACTCATGAAGGCCTTGCATGGCCTTGCCAATCTCCTGACATGATTTCCACTAGAAATTTATGGAGGCGTTTCAAATTGCATGTCCATCGAAGAGATCCTTGTAACCTTGGGGAATTGAAGACGATTTACCAAGATGAATGGGCCAACCTTAAATCACAATACTGCAAAAAAAAAAAAAAAAAAAAAGTAAATTACAGTATTTCTTTCCATAGAAATCTCAAAGCTGCAATTGCCAGCAACAGCTTTGTGACAAAGTACTAATGTTGGTCATTTGCAATATCTGAATCCTTTTCCCTATTAGTTAAAATTTTAAACATATTTTTGTTTATGCTTATGAATACATACTTTGTTGTTCATATTATGTGTGTAAATTTGAAGTGGATATATGCACTGGAAGTATAATAATTAAAACAACAGTATCTGCAAACTTATTTCTCCTCACTGTAAATAAGCTCACTGTAAATACATTATAGTATTGTCCTTTTAAAAACTACAAAACTACATTTTTGTTGTTGTTGGTTTTGCATGGAAAACACCTAAACCAGGATACAGCATCTAAATCAGTTACACTGCTTCTCAAATTGTGGACTTGTTTTCTTTACAGGAGAGCGCATTCATTGAACAAAAACATGTTCACATTATTTTTTTATTAATTCAATAACTCACTCTCTCACTGACATTCAGTAATGCTTAGGGTCATGGGGAATCCTGGGAACACTGGGTATTAGGAGGGTGTACACCCTAGATGGGACTCAAAATTAAAAGCATGACAAAATAACCTACATCCTATGCACACATTACGAATTCATGACCTCTATTTAGTATCTTGTGCATTCATTGATTTGTGCACACAATTAACGTGTTATCTGTTATCTGTGTGCAACATAAGAAAATAAAATGCAGTATAAAAGGTTGTGCAAAATAGTGTTATTTTATAAGGGGTTGAATAATGAAGGTGGACTTCCTAAGGTTCAATTAAATTCAATTTGTATTGAATACTGTGATAATTACAACTAACAATATTTGTGCCACAATATACTAGAATCCTAATAGATTTTATTTCCTTCAATGCTTGCCATGTCATTTGACTTTTTTGTTGTTCATTATTTTAATTGTATGCTATTGTTGCTATCAATGTTCCTATTGATATAGTGTACGCATATCAAATTACAAAACCAAACACTACTTCCTTCTTCACAACACTACAATACTATTTCCTTCTATAGTCTGCATTTTCTGTCCCCAAATTGTTTTAGTGCTTAAAGGCATCATATTGCAGTTATCTAGAGGCTACTGAAAAAACCCTGTCTGCTTCTCCTTAAGAAAAATTTGGCAACTTCAGAGGCGTGAGCTACCTGCAGGTGATTCGCATAATCTGAATATGCATAACTTTTCTCACATAAATATTAATGTGCACTTAAGTTGCCAACTCTAAATATAGCCCGTAAAAGACTTAACTGAAAACCAACACACTTTCCAACTGCTGTTCATTTGTACCTGTCTGTATAACATATATAAGCAGTAAAGCATTTGGGAATATCATAACATTTTAAGTACAAGAAATTCAATCTTAAACAACACTCAGATAAAAATGTATTCCATTATTAAGACCCTGTTTCATTAAAATAAATAAATAAATAAAAAAAAAAAAAAAAAAAAAAACTTATTTGCAGTTATTGCTTGGTTGAGTGTTCTGCTTGTGTTATCATCTGCCTCTAACTGCATAATGATGAGCGCAAATTGAAATTGTTGCAATTAAGGGTTTATGGTCCCACAGTCCCACTTAAATAACTACAGTATATCAGCTTGCGTGGTCTTGCCTCTGAAAGAGAGACACAACGATGATACTTGTTAGTGAGGCAAAAGCTGACAATATCATCATCTGTACAAAGGGTGGGGACTGGGAACTATCAATCAGCGAAGAGGAATCTGGTAGCCTGGTGGTATTATCCACGCAGTCCGTTATCACAACGACAACCGGCACTTCAATTATAGCAGTGCCAAAGCCCAGCTCGGAGATAACGGCAGAGCTAAAACGAGGCTGTAACTCAGGACACAGCGCCGCTCCCCACAGCAGCTAATAACACCACGTCTAACTGGCACTCCATCAAACCAACAGGACCTGACCCACCACTGTGAATGGCTGTAATGGATTGATGGGGGAAGCCTAGTGCTTAAGATGAGCCCTGCTGTGGTTTTTGGCTTACTCACATGAAACAGGTTTTCAGCCTTATGACACAATCGATAAAAACAACCTGCGTGCATGGGACGAGAAAAATTACAGGAACAATCCACCTTGAATGGCTTACATATTAATCTGATATTGATTGTTAAAGCTGTCCAAGTCATTATTTTATAATGAATTTGATTTGACCTTTGTAGTTTAAACTGGAATACAGTGTTTTCACATTATGTTAACTGACATTACCCACAATGCTTTTGAGCAGGATGTTCGATGTAAATTGTCAATATTTTGTCTTCTGGGAAACATGTAAATATCTCATGTAGATTCTGAAGGGCAGTAATAGTAAATAATAGGATCTTTAAACAAAATCATAAACATTTACAAACAAAACTTTATACATTCCCTGGCTCTGAATGTATTGTGTTGACAGATCTTTCAAGGTATCATGGATGGGATGTATTTCTGAAATTCAGCAACTCACCACTGGTGTTCCACAGGGGTCAGTTCTGGTTCCACTTCTCTTTTCTATCTACACGACATCTCTAGGGCAGGTGATTGAGTCTCATGGCTTCTCATATCATTGCTATGCTTATGACACCCAGCTCTATTTGTCCTTCCAGCCTGATGATCCATCCATCTCTGCACACATCTCTGCTTGCCTGTCGGACATCTCAGTCTGGATGAGGGAACACCACCTCAAGCTCAACCTGGCAAAATCTGATCTTCTCGTCATCCCAGCCTGTCCCGCAATCAACCACAACCTCACTGTACAGCTCGGCGCAACCACACTCAAGCCAACAAGGACGGCCAGGAACCATGGGGTGACTCTTGATGACAGCTTGACCTTTACAGACCACATCTCAACAACTGCACGGTCCTGTAGATTCATTCTGGTCAACATCAAGAAAATCCGACCCTACCTCACTGAACAGGCCACACAGATACTAGTCCAGGCTCTTGTTATCTCAAAACTGGACTACTGCAACTCTCTACTTTCGGGCCTCCCAGCCAGCTCCATCAAACCCCTTCAGATGATTCAGAATGCTGCAGCATGCCTTGTCTTCAACTAGCCCAAGAGAACCCATGTCACGCCCCTCTTCATCTCCCTCCACTGGCTTCCTGTAGCCAAACGCATCAAATTCAAGGCCTTGATGCTCACCTACAATACCTTGTCTGGAACAGCGCCCCCTACCTCAACTCTCT
>JAFFST010052289.1:40919-57917 GCA_022414735.1 Noturus placidus
TGAGGCCTGAAATGTGGCAAAAGGTCGAACAGTTCAAGGGGGCCGAATACTTTCACAAGGCACTGTAACAAAAAACCATGAAAGGTAAAAACATTTTCTACAAGTGAAAATATGAGATAAATATTAAAATGTGAAAAATGATTTGTAAAAAAAAAACAAAAAAACGTGATTTTAAATAAAAGCATTTGCTCTACATGTGAAAAATGAACATGGGAAAAACATGCGGAAAATTGTGAAAATAAATGAAGCATGAAAAAATCATGTGAAGGATAGATATCTGCTCTACATGTGAAAAAAAAAAGGCTCCCGGTTTTCCCGTGACCGTGAAAAAGATGAAGCGTTATAGAAGATGGATGGATGGATGGTTTTACCACAATGACCAGCTTCGTGTCATGGCACGCAACACATTTTGGTAATACAGTTGCTATTACATGTGGTTATACAACTCAGGGTGGTCCTAGCTCCTTAGAAAAACAAACAAACAAACAAACAAACAAACAAAAACTGATCTCTTGAACTTAGACTTAGAACTTAAGTCCAATGTAATGTAACGCTTACAGTAAGGTTGCTCACAGTTCTACATTTAGGGTCAATTTATAATGGGAAGGGTTTGAGTCTCAGTCTTAATTTAGGGGGTATCTAGGAAAGTAGAGTGTGCATAAAGAACATTTCAGGTTTGAGACCTTTCATTGATTATGGGGTGAGAAAGTTGATTTTTTTTGTAATTCCCTCATTTTTGGGTTGAATATCCATAGTGAGGAACCAGATACAAACCTGAAATTTTCACAAAAATATGTCTCCTGTTCTCCCCGTGCGTCGGGGGTTTCCTCCGGGTACTCCGGTTTCCTCCCCCAGTCCAAAAGACATGCATGGTAGGTTGATTGGCGTGTCTAAAGTGTCCGTAGTGTATGAATGTGAGTGTGTATGTGATTGTGCCCTGCGATGGACTGGTACCCTGTCCAGGGTGTACCCCGCCTTGTGCCCGATGCCTCCTGGGATAGGCTCCAGGTTCCCCGTGACCCTGAAAAGGAGTAAGCGGTTGAAGATGGATGGATGGATGGATTCCATTGGTTACAGAGGCTAGTAGACTAACGGGTCTAGTAGAACCTGAGGAAAAGCCACAAAGATGGCAGTCATAGTTTAAGCAAGTAAAAATTAAAAAATAAAAATTAAAACCAACCAACCTAATGGTTTTTGAATGCCAATACATGGAGCTAATCACTCAACAATAATAATAATAATAATAATAATAATAATAATAATAATAATAATAATAATAATAATAATAATAATAATAATAATTAGGAATATTACAATGGTTGAAAATTTTAATTGTACCTTGTGAAATATGTTAGTAAATTGTGTGCAGTTGATGAACTACACTAATTACTGCCTGCCTTATTAAGCATACACACACTGATATGAGGACAATATTTAACTGATCTGAAACCTCTCCCCTTCTTTCCAATTTGTATCATAACTTCTACTTTCCACTCTTTAATGACATTTGTGCATTCTTACAGTTGAATTATCATGTACACACAGGCCAGTGTGTGCTTCCCATTAGAGCGTTGCAGATTGTTGTTAAATATCTATTTATTTATTTTTTTGTTTATTTTTTTGACATCTCTGAACGCAGGAAGTTACAGCTGCAGTGCTGTTATGAGAAAATTAAACACAAACGCTTTGTGATAAAAGAGAAAATGCAGCCAATTATGTACTTCAAATCCTAATCTCTATGCTTTCAGCTAATGAAGACTGTCTCTTTTGACTAGCATTGTGTTTTGTTTCTGAATTAGAGCTGCATAGAGCAGTATAGACACACCCCTCAGTTTCAGTTCACATCATATGTTGGAATTCAGGGTAAAATGTAATCTCTGTGACAGATTTCTTTGGATTTTAATGCATAACAAGATTAGAGGTCAGAGGAGCATGGCCTGACTGGTTTGAGCTAAAAGAAATAACCACCATCAACCATGGTGAGCAGAAAAGCATCTCAGAGAGCACACAAATGTCAATTCTTGAGACTAATTGGATACAACAGCAGGAGACCACATCAGGTTTCAGTCTTCCCTGCTAAAAAAAAACAAACAAACAAACAAACAAACAAACAAACAAAAAAAAAAACAGTAAAAGCCCTCATAGAATTTGTAATGGTTATAATGGAATTGTATTGGTTTTAATATAAAGTGTAATGGTTCCTGTGGGTACTGGTAATTTGTTGCCTCCTATTGGTGGCATGTTATGTCTAGTGATACCATATAATGATAGGACCTATAATGGTAATGGTTTTAATGCTTAGCTGATGGTTTGTATTGGTGTTTGAATTATTATGTAAGGGTGGCTGTGGCTCAGGTGGTAGAGCGGGTTGTCCACTAATCGTAGGGTTGGTGGTTCGATTCCCGTCCCACATGACTCCACATGCCGAAGTGTCCTTGGACAAGGCACTGAACCCCAAGTAGGGCCCAGCTCTGCTACCATTGGTGTGTGAGTGTGTGTGAATGAGACACACTGTAAAGTGCTTTGGATAAAAGAATCATATAAGTGCAGACCATTTACCATTTGTAGTTAGAATTTCTGTTGTTTTTTTTTTTTTTAACACGGTTGCCAGCCAAGAACAGGAATCTGAGGCTACAGTGGATCCAGGCTCACTGAAACATTTGTACTGAAACTCTTGACCTGCATCAGCATAATTGTGCTGCTGTCACATGATTGGCTGATTGGATAATTACATAAATTACATTCTATAGCATTTGGAATAATGGCTTGTCTACACTCGGACATGTGCGCTGGACAGTACCGATACTTCAACATGCTGTGCGCGTGATGCCGCAGGTCTCTTGGACCAGACTCAGGAGCAGTACTTATCCCCAGCCATCTGCTCCATGCCTGAGGCAAAGCTTGCTGTGACAGATCCCACAGGTCATAAAGGCTGGATGGTGGTCTGGCTCCATCTGTCTGAGGAGGATAAAGCTCTGCGTTCTCTGATTGTGACCTGTCTTTCTCCTCCTGCGTATCTAAAGAGCTGAATTACACTCATGGCATCGGAATGAAACGGTAAAAGAATATAAAACACACCAACCGAAACCTCGCACTGTGGTAACAATGTTCAGATAAGATGTTGTACTGTAATTTTCCATTTTCTATCATCTCTGAGACGTTATCCTGATCTTCTTTTTGTCCCTTGCCAATACATTTGGAATCCTGACATGATGGACAGCCCGGAAGCGTTATATAATGTGTTTATCAGCATTCTGAAGTCACAATGTGTTGTGCGGCAGTACTAGCAATATCAACCCTCCTTTCATATTTGATAATGTCTTCTATCCTCTATCGTATCAAAGATTTATGGCTTACATGGGAGCCACGCTTGAGGGGATCTCTTGCAACATAAACATTATTCAAAAACTGAAGGGGATGAAAATAAAAAACTAAAAAAATAATAAATAAAAAAAAAAGCCAGAGCAGGAAATCAAGCGCTGCGAGCAAAAAAAATCCTTCAAAGCAAACAGGAAGCGCATCGCAGTGGTGTCTGAGTTTCGTGTAATCAGAAGCTTTTGAAAGCACCGCTGCCGTCTTCCTCTGTCTCTGTGTCTCGAGCTCTGCTGGAGAACCACTGATCCCTGGAAATGCACAGATTAACAATTTTGAGAGGTTTAACTTGCAAACGCACACAATGAGGCGGCCCACGAACCCGGCACATACGTGACTGAGGAGGAAATCTCTCTTATTCATGTGGTAAATAAACATCCAGGAAAGATGAATGACCTGCTTCCTCATATCTCACGCTGACATCTTGGAACAACCTAAAGAGTGACATGTATCTAAATGAAATAGATGTAAGATGTCAGCACGCACGAGACGAAAAGATTTTATAAGGCCGTGATACGATCGCAATTTTGATACGACGGCTGTTAAGAAAAGCTCAGCAATTGCATTTCTGTTGTCGTCGAACAAATAAACACCATGAAGCCAATTGCTCGAGATGTGCAGTGAAACTGTCAGTTGTAAAGAAACACTGGCAGATGTGAAATATGGATGGATGGCAATAAATCTGCCGATTTGCAATTCTCTTACGCACGCGGCATATGAAATATGTCTGGGAACATTTTACCATTCAGCAGCGTTGAACACTTTAGCACTTTTCCTGCATGTTTTAATCCCATGCCTTCTGACACTGATGTAGAAATATTTCTACTCACCTCAGATTTTGTTTTTCTTTTTGTTTTCCCAAAGATATAATGTTTAGTTCATTTTTGGATAGGTCACCAGGCACAGCAGGTCATCTTTGCTGACTCAAAAGTATCCTGCATGTCTTTCTGTGTTTCTGTGTATGTGTCATAGAGTAAAAAGCGAGAGAACTGCGTGTCTTTGCTTCTGGTTTTGCACCATATGTCTGCCAAGCCTGTGGCCTCATTAGCAGAATTACAGAGTGAATGCATAAGAGATGAGAGGAGAGGGAGAAAGTGACAGAGTGCTTCCTAATAATAATAATAATAATAATAATAATAATAATAATAATAATAATAATAATAATAATAATAATAATAATAATGTGAGTGTGTATGTGATTGTGCCCTGTGATGGACTGGCACCCTGTCCAGGGTGTACCCTGCTTTGTGCCCGATGCTCCCTGGGATAGTCTCCAGGTTCCCCATGACCCTGGAAAGGAGTAAGCGGTTGAAGGTGGATGGATGGATGGATAATAATAATAATAATAATAATAATAATAATAATAATAATAATAATAATAATAATAATAATAATAATAATAATAATAATATCTATTTAATAATTAATTAAAACCTTTGTAATGGATACAAGTTGAGAAAGAATGAAACAAGAAATACACATTAGTGTTAAAGAAAGATAACCACCATTTTAAGAAGCTTTGTGTAGATCTCTAATTTTCCTAGATGTTAACAATGTATTTAGTTTTGCATGCACGCTCCCGTTATGAGTTTTTAGTTGTTCATAAGTCCCTATACAGTAGGTTAATTGAAATGGTTTGACGTGATTCCTATCAGGTACCTCCGGGGTTGGAGGTTCAAATCCCACCTCCATTCTGTCTGCGCGGAGTTTGTATTGTTGTTTTCTCTGTGCTTCGAGGTTTTCCTACGGGTACTTCAGTCTCCTCCCATTTGTCTAAAGACATGTTTTCTAGGTTGATTGGCATTTCTAAATTGTCTGTAGTGTGCGATTGTGCACTGTGATGGGTTGACACCCCATCCAGGGTGTCCCCTGCCTTGTGCCTCGAGTTCCCTGGGATAGATTCCAGGCGACCCTGCGACCCTGTCTAGTATAAGTGCTTCGCAACACACTACTTGACGTCTTCTTCTACTTCCTCTGGACCATGATTGAGAAAACAAAGACATTCGAAGTCCGGCATTATTAAGGATGAACCGATTCGGAGGATACATGGGAGTTTCCAATGCGAAAATGTTTTTTGTTGTAATGGTTTTGTGATTTAAGCCTGTGGTGCACCCCTAAAACAAATATGCACAATAAATGAAACAATAAAAGATACAAATTAAGCACAAATAGTCAATTACGATAAACACTTAAGTGTGTGACAGACAAATGCAATAATGTTGAAATCGTTTTGTGTGTTTCACTGTCATATATGCTGTACATAGATCAGTTATACAGTTAATACAGTTGGGAAACACATCATCAATAAGTGAACAGCTTTAAATTGATGCTTCAGTGAGCAAGAAAGTCTCATTTCATGTAGATGTTTGTTCTCAATTACTTCAGTTATCATTTTTATTCCTTGCAACCCTTGCAATCTCTACTTCCTTGCATTGTGGGGTCAAGAAACAAGGAATGAAAGCAAAGGACGGAAACAAGGAGGTGCAGTTTAAGAAGTAAGAAGTACCTCTTGTTCTTTTGTATCATAGATCTTATCCTTCATGTTTCTAATGTTACCTTCAGTCCATCCTTCCTCCTGTCCTTCCTTTATTTGTTTATGGTATTCCTTCATTCCTCCATTCCTTACTAATTTTCTTCCTTCTTTCATGCCAGTCCTTTCTTCCTTCATTCAGTCATGTGGGACCGTCATTCCTTTCTTAATTCCTTCCTACCTTCATGCCAGTCTTTACCTCCCTCCCTTCTTCCTTCCTTTCTCATTTGTACCAGTCCTTCCTTCCTTCCTTCCTTCCTTCATGCCAGTCCTTTGTTCCTCCATTCATTCATGCTGGACCTTCCTTTATTCCTTCCTTCCTTCATGCCAGTCCTTTGTTCCTTCATTCATTCATGCTGGACCTTCCTTCCTTCCTTCCTCCATTTGTGCCAGTCCTTCCTTTCCTCCTTACATCCATTCATCAGGCCTTCCATCCTTCATTCATTCATTCCATCATTGATTGCTTCCATCATTTATTCATTCATTTATGCCAGACCTTCCATCCGTATTTCATTCATTGATGACAGTCTTTCCTGCATTCCTTCCATCATGCCACTCCTTCCTTCCTTGACTGATGTTTGGCCTTACTTCATTCTTTCTTTCCTTCCTGCCACTCCTTTCTTCCTTCCTCTCTTCCTTCATTTTACTGTTCGTACAAGTCTTTCCTTCCTTCATGTTGGTTCTTATTTTTTCTATTGTTTCCTTATTACTTTGTGTCTCAATTTCTAGCCATTATTATTGTTTTCAGTGGTTTTGCCTCCTATTACATCATGATTCCAGAAATTCCTTACTCCCCTACTTCTGATTGCTGAACCCCTCCCGTTTTTAGTGTTTTCTTATTTCCTTGACCCATATCACACACTCCTTTGCATTTCCCAGTTTCACAGACATTAGTCCTTCCTTATTTTATTGTTTTCCTAGGTCATTGATTTCTAATCCTTAGCTATTGCCTTTTCTTGTGTTTTCGTTCTTCACACTGTTTGTTATTCCCTTGTCAATACTTTTTTTTTCTTTCTTTATATCCTCGTTCCTATTCCCTGGTCCCGGATGTATATGTGAATACGAATATATGTTTTGCAGTGATCAGATAATGTCTTCTAGAGAGATACAAATGCAGATATGAATAGGAGGCACACTAGGTGCTAATTAGGCTACTTGTTTGTTTATATTTTGGGAAATAGAATCAGCAAAATGTGTTAGGAAATATTGCAGCCGAGTGCACGTGGGGGGATATTAAAACAATCCTGCACACGTCTCTGGTTGAGACCAATTATGAATTTGAGTGATATAGCTGAGATTGAGGAACTGTCAGAGCCAGAATTCAAGGATCATGTTAACAGTGCTGGCATTTTTTACCTATCTTTGGTTTATCCAGTTTTTTCCAGGGGCACAGTGGTAGGGCTCATTAAAAAATAAATAAATAAATAAATAAATAAATAAATAAATAAATAAATAAATAAATACAGATAGATACAGATAGTTGATAGACCTCATTGATTGACCTCATTGACTCCTTTTGAGGTGCACAGTTATGGAGTCTTTCTACACCAGTGAGCTGACCATTGTTTTAGGATGACTTCAGGAATTGCTTCAATGAACAGACTCAGCACATGTCTGCAACTGCCTCAGGCTCCCATGTGTTACTGTAATTGTTCTTGGGAGAAATAGCACAGCAGACCGTATGTTTCTCTTTCCACTCAGGATTATAAAAGGAAGCCTCCCTGCTGATTTGCAATTATTGATGTGTGTACTAATGCATTTGAGGTGAGAAACTGCTGAATCAATGACTCTCCCAAGGTGACAGGGTTACATGGGAACACTAATGGTTTTAAACTTTAATACAACCCCAATTCCAGAAAAAAAGTTGTGATGCTGTGTAAAATGTCAAATAAATGCAAATAAAAAAAAAAAAAAAACCGAATGCAATGATTTTCAAATCTCATAAACCTATATGTTATTCACAATAAAACATAGACCACACATAAGATGACTAAACTGAGGACATGTACCATCCAACCATCTTCTATACCGCTTATCCTTCCTTCAGGGTCACGGGGAATCCAATCCATCGCAGGGCACAATCGCATACACATTCACACACCCATTCATACACTACGGACACTTTGGACATGCCAATCAGACTACCATGCATGTCTTTGAACTGGGGGAGGAAACCGGAGTACCCTGGAGGTGTGATGCACCTGGAGCCACTGTACGCTTGGAAATATACAATTTTAAGAAAAATATAAGGTCATTTTGAATTTGCAACATGTATTAAAAAAACTTCAACAAAAGGATGGAAAAGTAAGTGTTACTAACTTTTCTAACCCAACCCCCCATCCCCCACCACTGCCCAAACCTTTTTAAAGATGTGTTGCAGCCATGAAATAAAAAAATACTGCATGCTGTTTTTATTTAAATTTATTTACATTTTACACAGTGTCCCAACTTTTTTTTTTTCAAATTGGGGTTGTAGAAGCATTTAAGTTTAAACATTAGCTGCTTTACTTGGGAAAATACATGAATTTTATTATTTTTATTTTTTTGCCAAGATTTCTTCCCCGTGTTATAGTTGTAGTTGATCCCACATGGTCCACTGATATAGCAGCAAAAATGTCACTGAGCGACATTTTCCAGGCTTCAGATTCCTACAAGATGTGCATTTATCTTGCATTACACTCATGAACGCAGTTACACGAGCACTGTGCTGTTAGCAAGACCCTGGCGTACGCCTCGCAGATTTCCAATGAGCTTAGCTAATGGTGCGAAGTATCTGGGCTCTGTCTATTTAGTTCCGTGTTTACTTAATCACAAGCTATCAACACATTATTACAAGTTAATGGTTAAAACAGGCTTTTGTAATCACATAGAATCTCTACGCTTATTTTATTACGGATTTACTCTTTATGGACTAATCAGGTGGATCGGGCCAGAAGTACTTCACGTCGAGGTGCTTTTAATTCCAAGTGCTGGGATGTTATTATTATGCTAAGGGTTGCCTCCTTCCTCCGGAAACAATTAAAAACAGTGGTGATTTTCAAAAGCAGGTAGCCTGCTGCTGCTGAAGCCTCATTGGAAAATAAAAGAAGTGCTCGATAAGGATTCTGCAATGCTTCAGTGAGTTATAAGCCCATGCTCACAACTCAGAGGCTTATTACCGAGGTGCGGATTCACACTTTTCTGGGCCTTATTGACAGAACCGCTGACCATTTCAAAGTATCAGCAATCATAAAAATATGTGAGTGTGATGTATTTTTTCCTTTTTGAAACTTGCATATAGCGTGAGTGGTCATGTGCCAGGAAGCTGAGGTGTGAAACTAATGGATGTGATTTCAGCTGGCTGAGCAGGGCTAAATAGGTGTGAAGGAACATGGTCTCAGTTATACGTGACCTATCAGTAGCTATAAATCCATTAAATACAAAGCTGAAAAAGCTAAAGACGTTCTGCATGTGACAGTAAACAACTAGAGTTAGGGCTAGGGTTATGTTTTAATCCTGCCTCCGCTCTGTGTGTGCAGAGTTTGGATGTTCTTCTCATGCTTCGGGGGTTTCCTCCGGGTACTCCGGTATTCTCCTCGAGTCCGACGACATTCATTGTAGGCTGATTGGCATTTCTATATTGTCAGTAGAGTCTGTGTGTGTGTGTGAGTTTGTGTCCTGGGACGGGTTGGCACCCCATCCAA
This sequence comes from Noturus placidus, assembly GCA_022414735.1. Classification (NCBI taxonomy): domain Eukaryota; kingdom Metazoa; phylum Chordata; class Actinopteri; order Siluriformes; family Ictaluridae; genus Noturus; species Noturus placidus. The sequence goes on from JAFFST010052289.1 coordinate 50,505, forward strand.
GGTGTCTCCGAGTTCCATGGGATAGGCTCCAGACTCCCCCACGACACTGTGTAGGGTAAACATTATGGAAAATGGCTGGCTGGATGGATTAATCCACTGTCAGAAAAGTTTAATTCCTTGTACACTCTCTGGATGACAAGATTTTATACAGATTTCAGATTTGAAATCAAGACAAGAAGGTTAATAATTAGCTACATCAAACTGTACTGCTTGCTCACATTTTTCTGATTTGTGATTTTTTTTTTTTTATTATTTAAAGTTCCCAAAATGGTTAAAATAGAGCCTAGGGTTTTATTCATTTGTAGTCTCGTCTCAAGAAAACCTCTCACGGATTTATTAGAAACGATTAAGTAGCTGCATTCAGCTTCCATTTAAAAGAACAATAACGCTGTAAGACATGATAACATTGTATTCTTCTTCCTCTTCTTCTTCTTCTTCTTCTTCTTCTTCTTCTTCTTCTTCTTCTTCTTCTTCTTCTTATTATTATTATTATTATTATTATTATTATTATTATTATTATTATTATTAATATTATCTTAATTTGTCTCCATGCCAACAAGCACTTTATCATAGCGGAGATTTATGAAATCCTGCGACGTGACCCAGTTTATTATATCATAAGCATGTATTCATGCCGCATCAGCGAGTGTGAACCATCACAACATCTCAATATGGATGTCTTGGACTTCATCTCTCATCAACCTCACAGACTACAGCCAGATCACTTGACCATTATACACATCATTGGCTAACTGATTACACGTTTGTGTTTCCTCTTGATTAGTGGCCCTATTGAAGTCCTAAGAGTTGTTTGTTTGCTGTTTGTTGTATGCTTCATGCCATGTTCTCCAGGTTCTTGATTGGCTCATTATTGAATCATGTTTAGACTTTGCTAGTTTTTGACTGTTATAAAATAAAAAGCCTGACCCTGCTTCCATCTCTACCACTGTAAAATCAGAGCACAAATTAACCACGACTTTATTACAGTTTTAATTAATTTAACTTGCACTACCAAACTGAGTGCAAGAAAATATTATGATATTCTCTTGACGGGTCCAACAACATTTTTGTCTTTTCTTGAGAACTGAAGCCTCTAGGAATAAACACAATGCCAAAATTAGATCTGATTGCTAATTATGAATTTGTAGAGCTTAAATCACATGCTTTTATCTCAGGGTTTTTTTTTTAAACCAGGATTAAAAACACTTCATCTCTAAAAGCACCTGAGGTCATTTTCCGGCCCTGAGGGACCCCAAAGGCGATACACAATAATGAATAATATAGTCATATTAGTCATATTCTTTTAAACCATTTAACGGTCAGATGCATTTCTCAGCACTGATTGATTATCCAGTATTAGTGTGTATTTGTGGGTATCCTATCACTGCGTTAATCTCAAGCCCATTCATTTGGAGCGATAAGCTAAGGAAGGTATGGAGAATTTGGGATGATCCATAGTTCTAAAGCAATGTTTAATACAGTTGATTTTATTTTACATGGCCTTTTGAGTAATGTTTCAGAGTCTATAACTTTAAGACGTTTTGGCTCCTAATCGAATTGGTGCACACATCAACATTAGCACTGTTGTGTTGACCGCCTCTGTGCCTCAAGTGAGATTCTGCACAAGCTACACACTAATTACTGCAAACATCTCCACTGCCCACTGTTCGGAGAGAGAAAAATGCGGAAAAGAGCAAGGAAAGCCTTCTAACTCTCAGTCTTCAAGGAAGAGATATCATACATTGCACACAACATGAACCTTCCTTGAAATGATCGGCATGAAACGAATGGACAGTCCAAAGGATGATCAATGTTTCACCTTCATTTAATGATGCTGGAATTTCACCCTTTCTGCTAGAAGTTACTGTTGGGAGAACATTTCGTATCATGCTTTGGTCTGCACTTTTCCTACAATGCGTTCATTAATCTAGCATCTGTGAATGGAGAGATCCCAGACAAAGCATGCTTGATCCTTAAATCCTTCTTTCTCACCAACATAAACACAAGCTGTCCATCATTTCATTTAGTCAAGTGGTGGTTTTTGTATTATTTTGTATGGAAGAGAGATAAAAGAAAAAAAAATGTGGAGGATAGATTGGTTGGGGAAATGCATGCAGCAAGGATCGTCTGTTCCGTGAAGAGAACTGGAGATAAAGAAACATACCTAGCGGTACAGAGAATAGACGGATGGATATTTCCTTCTAGTAGGAAACTAATCAATCCACATGTAATGCACGAATGAATCCAACTAGTTGAAGTCTTGAAAAGACCTTGATGGATTTTGGTCTCGATCTTAACCCTCTCAGTCTGTCTTGTCTTGACCTCACCTTCCTCAGTCTTACCTTGATCTTGTCCAGTACTAGTTTTTGACAAGGGACTTGTCAGTTGTCTTAAACAGTAGCTAGTGTTATCTTAAATGTGACTGTTTGGTCAAGTTGCAGTGTTCATGCATCATCAATAATAGCTCATAATTTTTGGTTGAAGAGAATCTTGCAGCACTCGGGATGAATGTAGAGATCTCCCGAAAGTCTCTGTGTATCTGCTGGGTGGTTAGACACAGCTATTCTACTAACTCTAACTAGCTAGCTAAAAACAGTGCAGAAAACCATTAAACCGTTAAGTAATGTCTGGTTTATTTATTTATTTATTTATTTGTGTTCACCATGTAATCAGTGTATTTCTTTCTTTTCAAACCTGTCAACAAGGTTTGTTGCAAACTGGGTAGTATTAGCATGCTAGCTAAAACCCACAGGGGATGATCCAAATACATAAATAAGATGAGCACAGGGATGGATTCACTCATGTTTTGTCCAAATATCAAAGTCGAAATACAAAGTATATCGCCAACTACTTCCTTTAATCACAGCCAACTACCACAAGGTTTTCTAGCTCAACATTTCAACTACGTAATGATGCAAATTCCATGAAAATGTAACACGAGTCTACAGTATTTTTGCCCGCACAGAATGCATGGAGGAAGAGCTAGGAGGAGAGAATACGACAGAGATAGAGTGAGATCATGCCGAAATGGAGAGGCAGAGATCTACACAGGATAAAGATGGTGTTTATGGGATGTAAAAGGAGAGAAGAACTGCTCTGGCTCATCAGTTACAAACGGTTGACAGCAGCGTTTCATCTCGAACTCACTGCACTTCCGCAATTACACCCTGACGCACACGCAGGCCCTAAATTGATGAGATAATTGTAAAATAGCCGGGTTGTGTTATCAAATTACTCGGAGGGAGAGTTCTTGGGCGTGGAGGCGTTCAAGGACAGCGCCTATTTGTAAAAAGCTCGAAATCAATTGACGGATAGCTGAAATTAGGCTGCCTCAGGAATGGCCTAAATAAGAGTTATTTATTTGTTTGTTTGTTTATTTATTTATTTAAGTGGAATTTGCAGGCCAAATTGCTTAAATCTCACTTCGCACGTTACTCTGCCTGGCAGTTCAGCGAAACACGCTGTCATGGCAATTCTTGTTTTGACTGAAACGTGTATCTGGATCTGTTCTAAGCATCTATTATTCAAAGCGGCTCTTTCATCAGTTTCCACCTGCTGTTTGTTCATAACAATTTTTATTGATTCTCATACACTTTTCAAAGTACAACAAAATATATCAATACAGAATCAATATTTTTTACCCCGATAACAGCCCCTCCCACCCCACCCAGGAATGTTTACATATGATTCATGTATTTATGATTCATGTACATGTAATTCAATTGAATATGTTTCATATTATTTTCATAAATCCATACAGAATCAAAGAAAAAAAAAAAGAGAAAGGGGGTAAGATGGATAGTATTGACCGTCCACCTCTCCTTAATCTACCTCCAGGGTTGTGGAGAGGTCCACCTGCTGTTAATCACCGTTGGGAAAGTATGAGTTTTGACAGAAAAGCTGAGCGAGCTGCAGCGGCGCTTTATTTCCGCGTAGACTGTAAATGCTGGCTTCACTTAACCTCCTCACGGGCGAGTTCAAATTCCACTTTACAAACACCACACGTTCTACATACAGCTGGCAGAGGTTGTACACACCCCGATATCACACATCTGTGTTATTTACTGTTTACTTTGTTTTTGATGACAGACAAGTCAACAGACATGCCTGCATGCATAAGTATGTATGTGATGCTTGCAGTAGAGACACACAAAGCCTACACAGCTGCATTTGTATCTCTCTCTCTCTCTCTCTCTCTCTTTCTCTATCACACACACATACACACATCAGTCTGCTTGAAATAGAGGAGCACTAGTAAACAAGTCTACAAAGCTGCATATGTATTTATGAATGCCTTCTTAACACAGACACACACACGCACACACATGCATAGTCAGTAGTAGCCCAGCAATGTGGTAGAAGAGCACATTAGGATTCAGCGCTACATGTCCGTCCGCCTGTTCTCCCTTCAGAGTAAACACCAGCTGTTAGCAGGGACATAAGAGTTGCTAGGGAGTGAGAGAGAGAGAGAGAGAGAGAGAGAGGGTCAGCAGAGTTTGTGTTATTTTTTGTATTCTTGCAGATTCTGAGATGGGAATACAATCAAATTGTGAACTTGAATTCACAATGTTGGTCTACTGGTGTGTTCCTCCAACTCCTGTGGCTGAAAAAAAAAAAATATTATTTAGTAGATGCTGGTAGATTTTCTGTTTCAAACAAAATGTAGCACATTATGAAAATAAATAAATAAATAAATAAAATAAATAAATAAATACAATAAAAACTAATTGGTTAGTATTATTTTTGATGAGAATTATATCCCATTAAAATCATCTCCACAAATGAGTCACATCTTCAAAACTCTTCTTTTCCTTATTTATCTTTCAGAAATTCTGTGTGTGAGTGTTTGTGCTCTCTGCGTCTGTTTGATCTACGGTTTTAGAGCTGCAATTTTACTGTCTGTACATTAGGTCCTGCCACAAATGGCGCCACGGCACCAGTAAGTGGTTTGTACTGTAAATCTTTGACATTTGATAGTCATGGAAAAACACATCGTCTCAAGTGAGGAACCTCATCGATTGTTATTCTGGGCATAGACATTACCATGCAACCAACGTTGAGGAAATACCATTCTGTCCCCCCAATATACAGTAGAAAATATTTTCTATAAGTCCCCATTTAATGAACCCTGCCAATGGATCTGTCTTTTCTTCATCTATTCTATTTATTTATATCTATTCCATCCATCCATCCATCCATCCATCTTCAACCGCTTACTCCTTTTCCTTTTTAATATATTTCCGTTTGTTAAGGAAAATTGATGTGTGCCCCCCCCCCCCTCCAGTTGTACACTAGGTTGCGCCCAGACTCAACACAAGTTTGTTGATATATTTTAGCAGCTCAGTCTGTAAGAAATGGAGACAGCAGTCAAGTGTAGAAAAGTGCAGCAGAACATATGAGCTTTTATTCAGACAGTAAGTAACTAAATACCTGAATAGCAGCTAACCTTAGCTTAGGATAGAAGGAATCATACCATGGCTTGGTTTGTTCTTATCATACCATGGCTTGGTTTGCATTTGATTCTGGTAAGACTTTAGAACTTAGCAGAAGTCAATAAAGAAGTAGTGATAAATGATGATGGAGCAAGATTTGACAGATTTGTAGTGAACGATTTCCACCATTTTATGTGGTCCACTGGTGTTTTGGTTGCACCTTCGAAATAGTATTTCCAGCTTAGAAGACGATAAATATTCTCAATTTCTTTTGGAATTGTTGCAAAACATTTGGATCATAATGATTTTGTTCAGAATTCAGCTCAGGAATTAAAAAAAAAAAAAATATAGCAACGTGGGTTTTGATGAACATTTTATGAAAAATTCATAGGATTTTTAACGAGTATGGACAATGTTGTTAATAGTCCTTTAACCCCATCTCAACCCTAACCAAAACCTTTGTAAGATTATGTAATAGATGGAGATCAGATTGTGCATGTTTGTGAATCCTGGGTATCCTACAGAAAACAAGGGCAAATTCTCTTGGGTTTGGGGGCCACATGGGGCTGCACCAATAGAATATCATTTATCAATCAGAATATATTTAATATATGAACACAATATTTAAATCTGTGATGTGGTAAACAATGTAGAATGTAGTACCTTTGGTGGCATTTTTGGGTGAGCAAAAGTATAGGAACATATAGTCTTAAAGTAAATGACACTTAATATTTGCTTGCATATGCCTTGCTTTCAACAACTGCATCAAGCTGTGTTGTTGTTTTGTGATATTTTCCAGGCTTGCTCCTATTTTTAGTGTTTCTCCATTCAGTGCTCAACTGCATGATGAAGTTCCCCCCATCTGGATTGAATGAAGTAATTCTGCTGTAATCTACCATTAAGAGTAATCATCAATAAAGAGTATTGAGCTCACTCCAGGCTCATGCAAGCAAAAACCATGACACTACCACCACCATGCATGCCTGATAAGCTTCTATGTTTTGGATCATTTCTGTCTCCAAACTTTGGCCTTTCCATCACTTTGGTAGAGTTAATCTTGGTTCCAGAACTTTTGTGACTTATCTGTGTTATTTATTTATTTATTTATTTATTTATTTATTTATTTATTTATTTATTTATTCAAATTCCAATCAGGCCACCTGATTTGAAGTGGTTTGCATCTTGTGGTATGGCCTCTATATTTCTGCTCTGAAAGTCTTCTTCAAACTGCAGTGTACTATACTTTCACCCCTGCCATGTGAAGGTGAAGAGTGTTGTTTTTGAGTTTTTCATCACAGCTTCACAATGTTTCTGTCATCAACTGCTGTTGTTTTCCATGGCTGACCTGTTCCATGTCTGGATGTTAGTACACCCAAATTCCAAATTGCTATGCCCAATGTCTGTGCAATGGCTCTGGTTGATGTTCACTTTTCTCAGCTTCAAAATGGCTGCTTTTCTCCCATAGACATCTCACTGGTCTTCATGTTGGTTAATCTTTTTGACAACAAAAGAAGCCTTCATATGCAAAACCCAGGGCTCAAACCAAGAGTAGATATACAGAGCTATTAATTGTTTAAACAATCAATCAAACCAGGCACACCTGGACAGCAAGAAACACCAAATGTTTTGATCACATGAAAAATGGGTGGGTTCAAATAAAAGATGCCATGTTCTAAATTGTTTACCACATCATAGGTTTAAATTGGGGCGGCTGTGGCTCAGGTGGTAGAGTGGGTTGTCCACCAATTGCAGGGTTGGTGGTTTGATTCCCGGCCCGGCCCGGATACCCAGCTCCACATGCCGAAGTGTCCTTGGGCAAGACACTGAACCCCGAGTTGCTCCCGATGGCAAGTTAGCGCCTTGCATGGCAGCTCTGCTACCATTGGTGTGTGAGTGTGTGTGAATGGGTGAATGAGACACAGTGTAAAGCGCTTTGGATAAAAGCGCTTTGGATAAGTGCGCCATTTACCATTTAAATATC
>JAFFST010052289.1:67263-79961 GCA_022414735.1 Noturus placidus
ATCCAACCTCACTGAGCTCGAGCTGTTTTGCAAGGAGGAATGGGCAAAAATTTCAGTCTCTCGATGTGCAAATCTGATAGAGACATACCCCAAGCGACTTACGGCTGTAATTGCAGCAAAAGGTGGCGCTACAAAGTGTTAACTTAAGGTGGCTGAATAATTTTGCTCACCCAATTTTTCAGTTTTTTATTTGTTGAAAAAGTTTGAAATATCCAATAAATTTGGTTCCACTTCATGATTGTGTCCCACCTGTTGTTGATTCTTCACAAAAAATTACAGTTTTATATCTTTATGTTTGAGGCCTGAAATGTGGCAAAAGGTCGAACAGTTCAAGGGGGCCGAATACTTTCGCAAGGCACTGTAAGCATTGAAAGGATGTACGTTATCGCAAGTAGAGGTGTTCTTAGGCACAAGGCAAAGACTGAACCTCTTTCTTAGCAGTAATACAATTACTGTAAAGCACTGCTTCAAAATCAGCATGATTAAGCATATTTGAAGAAACAATTATTCTGCCATGCATGTAGTCTGTTAAGAGTAACATCTGGTTGCTAAGCGACATTACGGACAAAGGTTAGGCTTCAAAAGAAAGAAAAACTATTTTAAAATCTGGTGCATTGATACCTGAATTCATGTTATAACAAATGTAGGTAATGAACTATTGAATGGTATCCACCCAAAATCCATGGTCCATCCCTGAAGTCACTCCCCTCCACAACTGTACATGTCGAGTTTAATTGCTCTATCAGGTCTGATGTTAAAAACTCACAATGTACCACTTGCCATGCTTTTAAGAGCATGTACCCAAGTCAGAGCACTGAGAAAAAAAAATCCACTCCTGTAGCCTAGATTTGACATTATAAAAATTGTCCTAATGTCAAAGCACCATGACAGTTTCTCTCGCAGGCTGATTGCCGAAATGCTCATTAATTGGTTTAAACTTTGCCCTGAATGACTAGGTGTCGGTGAGCTTAATTTCAGCAAAAGGGCAGTTTTAATAAAGACAGAAAAAGAAACTGTGTGAGAGAGAGAGAGAGAGAGAGAGAGAGAGAGAGAGAGAGAGAGAGAGAGAGGAAATAACTCGAACAGGCGGACATCAAGTCAATGAGGGAGAGGTTGGGATGTGACCTCTTGCTCAGAGTTCTCCAACCAGACAGAAAATTAGAATCTGCAGCTCTGTCATTCTTCTCCTGTGGCTCCTGTTTATTGGTTCTGACCCCAAGCCAGATGAGGTCACATTTTTTTGTATTATTGGAAAGACTCTCCTTTGGTGGCCATTGCTACCCAAATATTAAATAAGAGCATAATGAAATATATACAGGAGTTGTCCAAGTGGGAGTTTAGAGAGAGAGAAAGAGCAAGACACCAGGTCAATTTATGTTGACTTAAAGTTAAGTCAAGTAACTTAAAGTTAAATCATTGCGATTGATGTTTTCTGCAGACTTAAATAACCTCAACACATGTACAGTTTAGTCCAGGGGTATTCATCTGGAATTCTTACATTAAATCCCTTGCTTAGAAAAGTCTAGATAGGTATCTAACATGTCTGAACTGATACCTTTTCATGTTTGACCATTAACGATTTGTTAATAGCTATAAATAAGACTGTTGTAATTCAGAATTCATTGTTCCATCAATGATGGGAAGTCGTCCTGGCCCAGATGCAGTAAAACAGGCCCAAACCATGACACTACCACCACCATGTTTCACAGATGGGATCGGCTTCTTATGCTGGAATGCAATGTTTTCCTTTCTCCAAACATAATGTAATTTAAGCACTTAAAGCTCATCTAAAATAAGCCTGAACGCCTGTCTAAGGCAAACCCAAAATCAAATTAAAGCTATTCTAGAACCTGTTGGAGGTAATGCACGGTATTGGTCTCTTTTGAAAGGTGACACAGTGAAGTTTTTCCCAGAAGTCAGATTCACTGTAACTGCAACTGGTATTGAGTAATAGATGTTTGAACACACTAAAATATAACTTTTTTTTCCCACCTGATTTGTTTATTTTTGTTATTTTTTGCATAAAGATACCTGCAGATGACTACAGCTGGGAGCTATTAGCCGGAAAACCTCATTGGAATACATCACGAAGAATTTCCTAGTCCAAGTACCAAATTACAATTAATATTTGAATGTTTTCCTAAGGGTATGTCCATGTGTTTGACCAAAATCACCTTTTGGAGACTCCAAAGGTCCTTTGGTAACCATGTACAAATACCTAGGATAAAAAGGCTACGACTCTTGATTTTTCTCACTAAATGTATTAAAAGTACAAAATGTATGTTTATATATATATATATATATATATATATATATATATATATTTATAATTGAAACATTTTTGTGCTTTTACGAACAGAACAAGGAGACACTTGGCCCTGGTTATGCAGCTTTAGACAGGGACTTTTAAAGTGAAGTGTTGAAACTCACCTCTAAAACAGCATATAATAGTTTTCAGAATTTCATTGGCTATATGATTCGCCAGTCATCCACACAATCGATTGCAGTAGACTCAAGCTTTTCATGAAGGAAACAGGGGAAGGCACATCACTTCAGCACAGACTCATTGGCTATTGAAGGCTGTGGACAGGACATGGAAGCTCCTGTTGGTTCAGATAAGGTGTCAAGTTCTATTTTGGTCTCATCCATCAACAAAACATTTTTCCAATGGACTTCTGGTTTGTTCATGTGATCTTTTGCAAATACAAAATGCTGCAATGTTGTCTTTGGAAAGCAGTGACCTTCTCCTTGCAACCCTACCATGCACAACATCTTTGTTCAGTGTTCTCTTGGTGATGTACTCATGAACATTCCTATTACCCAATGTGAAAGAGGCCTTTTGTTGCTTAGAAGTTACCCTGGGTTCCTTTGTGACCTCGCTGACTATTACACGACTTGGTCTTGGAATGATCTTTGTTGGTCGACTGCTCCTGTGGAGGGTAACAATGGTCTTGAATTTCCTCCATTTGTAGACAAATCTGTCTGACTGTGGATTGCTGGAGACCAGACTCTTTAGAGATGGTTTTGTAAACTTTTTCAGTCTGTTATGTAAACTCTTTTTCTGAGGTCCTCAGAAATCTCATTAGTTCGTACCATAATACACTTCCACAAACATGTGTTGTGAAGATCATAAACACCCGGCACGCACTCACACCTGACTCTAATTTCAGCTTCAAATTAACTGCTAATCCTAAAGGTTAACATACATTTGCCACTCATGGATATGTAACATTGGATCATTTTCCTCAATAAATAAATGGCCAAGTATAAGATTTTGTCTCATTTGTTTCATTGGGTTCTAGTTGTCTATTTATAGGTCTTGTCTTGAAATCTGATGAAGTTTAGGTCATATTTATTCAGATATATAGAAAATTCTAATGGGTTCACAAACTTCCAAGCACCACTGTAGTCAATTCAAAACAAAACATAAAAACAGTCATAGGGAAGAGAGAGTGAGAGTAGTTTCTTTAGGACCCTGTTTACATGTGGCCTTGTAGTTTTCAAAGTGGGGGCCACCAGGGGGTACCAGGGGGGCCTCAACAAGTTGGTGTGAAATATAAATTCTCACTCTCAGATAACCACACACACACACACACACACACACACACACACACACACACACACAATCAATTCCTAATGTAATGTAATGTAAATATCCATGCATCCATCCATCTTCTACCGCTTACTCCTTTATCAGGGTCACGGGGAACCTGGAGCAGAATAGGGTGCCAGTCACACCCACACAATCACAAGGCACAATCACATGCCCAATCACATACACACTCACACACCCATTCATACACTACGTACACTTTAGACACGCCAATCAGCCTACCATGCATGTCTTTGGACTGGGGGAGGAAACCGGAGGACCCGGAGGAAACCCCCGATGCACGGGGAGAACATGCAAACTCCGCACACACATGGCCCCGGCAGGACTCGAACCCCAGACCCTGGAGGTGTGAGGCGAACGTGCCTCTGAATATATTCAGAAGTCTGTATTTTTAATGTGTTTTAAAGACATCTTGCCAAAAGGGGGAAATGTTAATGTCATTTGGGGGTGTTTGCTCTGGAAAAGTTTGGGAACCCCTTCTGAAAACGAAAACTCTTAGTTTTCAGTAACATACATGCTGCATGAAAATCTGAGTTAGGCCTTAGTGAGATTAAGAAACAATAACATTATGAAAAATAATGAGTTTGATTTCATCTCCCTCATGAGAATCTAAAAATGAAGAATAACACTGGAAGCTGGTGTTCAAATGCAATGAGCCGATTTTCATATTAACTCTTGCATATCGTTAAATTCTTATCAGAATATAATGCAGATAAAAGCAGCATGAAAGGACCAGAAGAAAATGCGAAATACATTGCACAGCAATAATATTGGCACCCTTGGTAAATATGAGCAAAGAAAGCTGTGAAAATCTGTCTTTATTGTTTAACTTTTTGACCTTTAAAAAAAAAGAAACTCACTAAAATATTCTGCTCTCATTGATATCAAACAATATAAAAATATATTTGTTAAATACATGGGTGCCACAATTATTGGCACCCTTTCAGTCAGTTCTATGTCCCTTTGCCAAGATAACATCTTTGAGTCTTCTCCTATAATGTCTGATGAGGTTGGAGAATACATGGCAAGGGATCTGAGACCATTCCTCCATACAGAATCTCTAGAGGTCAATGCTGGTGGACTCTCCTCTTCAGTTCACCCCACAGGTTTTCTATGGGGTTCAACTCAGGGGACTGGGATAGCCATGGCAAGACCTTGATTTGGTGATCCGTAAACCATTTGTTGTGTTGATTTTAATGTATGTTTTGGATCATTGTCCTGCTGGAACATCCAACCACGGCACATTTGAAGCTTTCTGGCAGAGGCAGTCAGGTTTTCATTTAATATCTGTTGATATTCATTTCATTATGTGGATAACTAATATCCTGATGCCATGTCTCCTACCAAAATGTCCAGGTCATCTGGCAGAAAAACAGCCCCAAAACATTAAAGAGCCACCACCATATTTAACCGTGAGCATGAGGTACTTTTCCATATGGCTAGGTCTCTGTGTGTACCAAAACCACCTCTGGTGATTATTAACAACAAGCTCTATTTTGGTTTCATAGACCATAGAACCCAATCCCATTTAAAGTTCCAGTAGTGTCGGCACACTGAAGACGCTTGAGTTTGTTTTTGGATGAGACTGGAGCCTTTTAGGTGACTTTGGATTGTAGTCGGGTAGACTTTATGACCCCAAGACACAACTAACTTCTGCAATTCTCCAACTGTGATCCATGGAGATTTTTTGGCCACTCAAACCGTCCTCTTCACAGTGTGCTGAGGCGATTTAGACACCCATTCAATTCCAGGTTGATTCATAACATGTCCAGTTGACTGGAACTTCTTAATTATTGCCCTGATGGTGGAAATTGACATGTCAAATGCTCGTGCTATTTTTTTTTTTTTTTGTGTTGCCACTTCCCATTTTGTGAAGCGGAACAACCAGTTGCCACACATCACAGCTATGTGTTGATTCTATGTCGATTCTCTTTCTATAACAGGTCAACCAGTTGTGTTTTAATCTTTACTTAGTTGCAGTTTAATGCATGATGTATATAGCTCATTAATGTTAATTAATGGCGTAAGTATTGTTAATTAAATAAATTAACTTAAGTCCATGTCTAATAAACAAGAACATTTTAATCATATTAGTTCATATTAATAATAGTGGAATTAATGCTAGTTATTGTTATTTGTTTAATGTACCTAATTACTTTGTTAACATTACTTATGGTTTATTAATGCTCTATTAAAGGCCATGGTTTGTTAATGTTACCTCATGCCATGAATGATCTTATTCAAAGAATCAGTCAACTTTACAGCTAAATGAGAAAATCACACTTACCACACAATTGTTTTTCTACTGATCATATGACATTTTAAATCCAATCACAATAAAGCAGGTAGAAACTAGCCCTATGATTAAATTGATGCCCTTCTCACAATTTCATAGTTACATACAGATCATGTAACGTTTATATACTATATATATATATTATACTATATATATATATATATATTGTATATTGCATTATTATATTGACTGTATCACATCACAGTTTTGTTAAGAGATGCCAAGTTTACAGAACCTGTGACACTGATTGATTGCTAGACATGCTGACCATAAAATCTTGGCTCTGTTTATGAGACCTGTAGGTGAGAGGTGAAAACACACATACACTAGGGCAGAGTTTCATTGAGAGAGAAAGAGACGGCACTGCCAGCTTGATGCCATGAGGACTCGGTGACAACAGGAGGTGACAGGTTCAATCAACTGGATGATCGGCAACTCCTGGCCTAATGCTCTTTCACGTCGGACTGTGTTAGGTGCCATGGTATTGAGAGAGAGAGAGAGAGAGAGAGAGAGAGAGAGTCAAGAAAGGAGGGGGGGGGGGTAACCCTTTAATAGAGATCCAGAATGCTGTAAAATAGATATGTTCTCCCGTTCTCTCCAAAATAGCTCAACGATCCCATCTCATTGTCTTCCTCTCTACAAGCCACAGCCTGGCACAGTAGAATGGCAGAGAAATTGAAGGTAATTTTGCTTTTTGTGACAAAATAGCTGCAGCATTGACTTCACAGTCTTGCTCCATACTTCACCCAATAGAGCTTGGCGCATTTCACACTCGATAGTGGTGTACAGTAAAGGGAGAAACACTTCTGCAAATTCCCTGTTTAAAACGGCCGAGCATGCCAGTTGGGCATGTAATGCAAAATAAATTACTTTTGCAGAAACGCTTATGGAAGTGAAAAAGAGGGATGAGGGAATGCTAAAGCCTCTGTTAACATAGTTACAAATGTTCAAAAAAGAAATCCCTTGAGATACAAAAAAATCTGTCACAGTTCAAAATATAATTAACAGGGGGTAAATCCAATAAACATATTTAATTCCATCTTCAGTAACTGCTTTATCCTGCTCAGGGTCACGGTGGATCTGGAGTCTACCCTGGGAACTCTGGGCATGAGGCTGGACTACACCCTGGTCCATTATAGGGCATTCTGATGCTAATTCACACCTACAGGCAAGTTAGAGTAGTCAGTCCACCTACCAACGTGTTTTTGGGATTTGAGAGAAAACTGGAAAACCTAGAGCAAACCCACATGAACAAAGGGAGAACATGAAAAACTCCACCAAAACATAAACCTTTGAACAGCACTAGACCAGGGACCCTGTGAAGTGGCAATGCTACCCACCTTCTATCACACTAAAGACACCAGGGTGGTAACAGTCTAATTAACCAGAAGCCTGCCTTTACAGCTCTAGGTGCAGACATTTAGGGTAACTGCTGACAGTGATGAAAGGTGTCCCAAAGGACTAGCGGTAACACCGGTGTTATCTGCAGATGATGTTGTTCTCTTGGTGCAACCCAAAGTAAACATTCGACGTGCACTTGTACATTTGACCACGAACATGCAACTGGAAATCCTTGTACACGTCCAAGTCCAAGGCCATTTTTCTGTTATAGAAAAGACAGGGATGCTCCCTATAATGAAGCGAGAGACCTTGCCCCTAGTGGAGGAGTTTAAGTATCTTGGACCTTATTCTCAAGCAGTGGAAAGAGAAAGTGAAACTAAAACTGGACCAGGTAAGTGGCAGCTCAGTTTGTCTAAAAAGCTCATCGGGTCAAATTATGTTCCCGGTCAATCTACGGTCTCACCTATGGTCACAAGGTAGTGACAGAAAGAATAAGGTTATGAGTACAGGTAGTGGGATTCCTCTGCAGTTTTGCTGGCTTACTTTTCTTTAAAAATCTTAAAAATCTTGGCAATTCAGAAGAGCCTTGCAGTAAAGAATCCTCTGAATTGAAATTGAAAGGAGCAAGTTGAAGTGGTTTGGGCAACTTGCAAGTATGCTTCCTGGTCAGCTCATCCCTGGAAGACCTCAGGGCAGAACCAGGAACTGTGGGAGAGATTACACAGTATGTCACAGCTATCTTATGAACACATAGGGATTTCTTAAGAGGTGATAGATTCTGATGTTGGGGATAGAGAAGTCCAGACTGACCCTCTCAGTCTGTTGCCGCGATAACCGCATCAGGCAAAGCAAGAGACAAAAAACCCTAAAGATTTTATGATTAAGTGAAGGACTGCCAATGAGTGTTTTCCTGTTTCTGCTTGTTTCCTTGACAAGTACTAATAGCAAAGCCATCACTTTGGGATCATGACCAGATTTGGATAACCCATAAAAGGGGATTTTGAATCTTGAATACTAAAACCTCGTTACTTTAAATTTGTCTTCTTTTCCACTCTGGCCTTTCTGAGGAGATGAGAAATAGGATCCTGAGATGTTGACATGTACTACTTAATTTAATTTAATTTAATTTATCAATTTGTATAGCGCTTTTTACAATGGTACATTGTCTCAAAGCAGCTTTACAGAAATATCATTTTTACATTTACAAGCGACTTACTAATGAGAGCACATTCACACACCAATGGTAGCAGAGCTGCCATGCAAGGTGCTAGCTTGCCATTGGGGGCAACTTAGGGTTCAGTGTCTTGCCCAAGGACACTTCGGCATGGGATCACCCGGGCCGGGATTCGAACCACCAACCCTACGATTAGTGGATTAGTGGACAACCCACTCTACCGACTGAGCCACAGCTGCTCAATTCTAATTCCATTTTACTTTGTTAAATTTGACACACACTTGACAAATGTTTACAGTTTCATACATTTTTTAATGTTGTAATTTTCGACTAGATCCAAAGGAAAATGTTCTGGCTGTCTGGCCCATAAGCAAGTAGAACTATTGACCATAACCATGCAAATTACTGCATTGAAAAGTGTTTATAAAAATACTAGCAGGATATAGTTTTGATTACAGTATTTAATGATGAAAGGTTGAATGAGCTAGAAAGACATCACATTGGTTTCTGTGTGTGGGCTCCAGTGGGTTGTTAACCAAGGGCGTAACCATGGTATGGACATTGGGGGGTCCAACGAACTCGGCGGGAGGATATGAAAGTGAATGTAACGTTAATGGTTAAAAACTGGAACTGACGTTAGCCTAGCCTACTTCGTGGGTGTGCAAATATCAAATTTTAATTGACGTTCTTAAGAACAAACCAAGCCATGGCATGATGCCTTCTATACTAAGCTAAGGTTACCTACTATTTAGGTATCTAGTTACTTACTGTCTGAATAAAAGCTTGTATGCTCTGCTGCACTTTTCTACACTTGGCTGCTGTCTCCATTTCTTACAGACTGAGCTGCTAAAATATATCAACAAACTTGTTTTGAGTATGGGTGTAACCAAGTGTACAACTGGGTGTACAGAATAGATATAAATAAATAGAATAGATGAGGAAAAGACAGATCCATTGGCAGGGTTCATTAAATGGGGACTTATAGAAAATATGTTGTATATTGGGGGGGGACAGATTGGTATTTCCTCAACATTGGGGGGCACGACCCCCCCCCCCCACCAAAGAAGGTGTGGTTACGCCCATGTAGTTAAAATAAGTATATCGTCACCTGACATCATATAATCCTAATAGGATGCCAAACTCAAGCTGGACAGAAGAACATGTCAGAAGAATACATACTGTAACACTAAAGGTCAAAATGGAAAACAGTGAATATTTCCTTTTGGCTATGGTAATAATTACTAAAAATCCCCACAGAAGTTATAGTTAATGGTGAGAAGCTAATCATAAAAATATTTGTATGGGAAAAGAACTGTCACAGATTTTTTTTTTTTCTCTCTCATCTATCCAGAATATACCCCCCACCCCTTCAATCTCCCCATCCCTCATTCGACACACACTCTCAGCACCTCAGAACGGAGCTCACACAGAGGTGGCAGCCTCATTTAAATAGCAGTGTCCAAGCGGGGTGCATTTCCATCCAAACCGAAAAAGTGGCTGTGTCTCCTGCTTGGCCGACCAGAATGGAACATCGTGGTTCTGTCTGGCTCCAGAAATAAAGGCTCTAAATATCCTACTTTTGTTTCCATAAAGGTGAAAAGGAATCTGATCTGCATTCACGACAGCACACCTGCTGCCTGATTAATGTCAGATGAGGATTAAAAACATGTTGAGGAAAAATGTAAGATAGTTACTGTCATTCAAGCACTGGAATACAGTACAGATCATTCTTCCATAGCAATTCTTACATCATAATGGTGGATAGGATTTGTGATTAAAAAAATGTGAAGCAGTCATTCATTAATTTTCAGTCACTGCTTTATCCTGGTGATACTTTTCATAGTCATCGGTTCTGCTACAGTATTTTTTCATGTCCTCTAGACCTTGGTCTGACAATCGCGATCTCATCGCATAGACAAAATGGTCATCTCTCTAGTCATTCAAATCCTTACTTTGTACATAAACTTCTTTATCTGTGAGACTCCGTTTGTCCTCTTATGTAATTCATACAGGATATGTCCTCTTCACATGGTCTACAGAGACCCCCTGCGAAGCGCTTGGACTCCCAATGTCCATAACATGGATACGCACTTATTTTTACCCACTCTGCAAGGCGAGATTGTGGCTCTTAGCATTTCATGAAATGGTTTAAAACATTAAAAGAGTTCACATTATATAACCAAATGTATCTGGACACCTAATCTTTCACAATCCATGAGCATTAATGCAGATAGTTCCCCCTTTTACTGTTACAGTAACCTCTGGTCATCTGGGAAGGCTTTCCAATAGATATTGGAGCATGTCTGTGGGGATTCATACCCATTCAGTCACAAGAGCATTAGTGAGGTCAAGGTAGGAGGCCTGGTGCACCGTCAACATTCCAGTACACTCGCTTTTGTAATCTGTCCACTCGGTTTTGTAATCCGTACCCTCGGTTTTGTAATCCACACCCTTGCTTTTGTAATCCACACCCTTGGTTTTGTAATCCACACCCTTGCTTTTGTAATCCACACCCTCGGTTTTGTAATCCGCACCCTCGCTCTTGTAATCCGTACCCTCGGTTGTGTAATCCGTACCCTCAGTTTTGTAATCCACACAGTCGGTTTTGTAATCCGTACCCTCGGTTTTGTAATGCGATATTCCAAAATGCGCATAAAAATAGGTGGATAGAACTTCTAACTTCTAACATTCATACCAATAAAGCACTGATGAACAGAACTGAACTGAACTGAATAATGCCATCTCTCCCACCCAGACAGCATGACCTGTTATGCTGTCTTGGACGCCACAGATGACTGCAGAATCATCAGGATTCAATAGGGTGAACGCTTTACTGCTTTCCCACTTTGGAGGCCCAGAATGCTTTTCTATGTCCTTGTGAAACACACTAGACCCATCATACAGGACGGCAATTACAGGAAATTAGATTAAATGACTTCAGGACAAACTGCTTGAAATTAGTTTAGGTATTTATAAAATAAATAAATTTAAAAAATTACAAAATGTACAAATACTTCACATTGTTGGGGGTTGACACACAGCTGGATTACTCACACTCAACACAAGGAATTCCAGTTTTATAATTTATCAGGTGAATTATTTTTCAGTCTTTGTTTCTTTTTTTTTTTCTTTTTCCCAATTTATTTTCTTTTTTTTTTGTTATGATGTAAAAAAATAAAAATAAAAAAATAAAGAAACCATGAAATGTGATAGGCTAACTGTTGCCAGGATACACAAATTAATCACTGAAATGAACTTCTTTCCATAATTAATACAGTTAAATTGTCCTCTATGACCTTAAACTACTTCCAATGTATTTGGGATTCATTATTGTTCTCATACCTCTCATACAGATACCGATAAAGCACTAATTTAATACGAATAAAATAACACATATGGGGATTATTTTTTTTTCAAAGCTGTTATATCTGTAAGTGTAAACTCTGTCCTAATTAAATTAGGGTAATTTTATAGTAATTAGATTCCTGAATAATTTCTCAGCGTTACAAATAAATTAATTCATAATGATTTGATGTTATTTTTCTGGATTTCAACTAGTCGTAAGAACAGTGAACGTAAATTAGTCAACACTTAACCTGAATGAATCGTTATTGAATCGGTAAACTGTGTTCATGTTAACTTCATTAATTCAAGATTTGATCAAATCCTCACTACTGTAAATTTAATTCAGTTTAAATCAGTTTTAGGGCGAGGGCGGCTGTGGCTCAGTCAGTAGAGCGGGTTGTCCACTAATCCACTAATCGTAGGGTTGGCGGTTTGAATCCCGGCCCGGGTGATCCCATATCGAAGTGTCCTTGGGCAAGACACTGAACCCTAAGTTGCCCCCGATGGCAAGCTAGCACCTTGCATGCAGCTCTGCTACCATTGGTGTGTGAGTGTGTCTCATTTGTAAGTCGCTTTGGATAAAAGCGTCTGCTAAATGAATAAATGTAAATGTATATACTGTAGTGCCTTTAACAATGGACACTGTCCATCCAATTTACCATTTACCATCCAAAATGAACAATCAGTTCATTTTAATAACAAAAGACTATATTTCTTTCATCATCCACTCAGCATCACATCAAATCTCTTACCAGTAGGTCCTTATAGTATTGAATAATCATTGTAATGTGATATTAGATTGGAAGACTAAAATCATCAATGTCATAATCTCTTCAATGACACAATAAGAATAGTGTGATATAAACTATTGTGAACACACACACACACACACACACACACACACACACACACACACACACACACACACA
>JAFFST010052289.1:81270-92386 GCA_022414735.1 Noturus placidus
TTTTTTTTTTTTTTTTTTTTTTAAGCAGATGTTTATTTTTTTTTCCTTCACGTCTAAAATAAGTACAGATTTCAATTGATCTAAAGTGTGACATTTAAAAAATAAATAAATAAATAAATCATTAATGAGTGACTTTTTTTGAGTGAAAGTCTCTTCTTACTGCTATTGATGAGCTTGAAATCGGAAGCAATATGAACTTGCTGCATCACTTTAAGACATCATGGTGGTCAGTACATGTTAATGTCACTGAATGTACACTTTGGATATTACTGGTAGGAAAAACCTGATCGATCAGGATGAATCAACTGGTAAAAGATAGTGGACATACTGTATGCGCATAAGAGCAGCGGTAGCACTGATATTATACTATAGCTGCTAACGTTAAACAGTACAATATGACAAGGAATGACAGTGGATTGCACACAGCATGCAAATAGCAAAATGTCTGTTTGACCAAAATCAAGTTTTTTATGCTAATTATATATTTGTCATCTATAATAAAATTGAAATGTCTAAAGTAACTACAGTGTGATTTTCTCTGACAGTAAAGGTCAAGATTTTTGATAGTTTTGAAGTTCTTTGATAGCTACATGACATAGGGAAGTGGACTTACTGTAGGGGTGGGCAATCTTATCCGGAAAGGCCCTTTGTGGGTGCAGGCTTTCACTCCAACCAGGCAGGAGCCTCACCTGATTCCACATGTGTAATCAGTTGATCTAGGCTTTCAATAGACTCAGGTGAGGCTTCTGCTTGGTTGGAATGAAAACCTGCACCCACTCACACCGGCACTTTCCGGATAAGATTGGACACCCCTGACTTACTGTAATCCTAATCAATGCAGTTTGTACCATATTCCAACAAAATGATTTCACGGAGTGATGTTTAAAAAATTAAAGATCATTTTTAATGTGAATGTGTTTAGCAAGCAGTACAAATTCAAGTGAATAACAAATATTAACAACCATACATTGTTTTGTACCGTTTATCCTACACAGGGTTTCAAGGAGCCTGGAGCCTATCCCAGGGGACTCAGGGGACCCATGGGACTCAGGGAACAAGGCAGGGGACACTCTGGATGGGTTGCCAACCCATTGCAGGGTACAACTGCACACAAACTCACACACCCATTCATAAACTACAGACAATTTGGAAATGCCAGTCAGCCTATAACTCATGTCTTTGGACTGGAGGGGGAAACCAGAGCACCCAGAGGAAACTCCTGAAGCACAGGGACAACATCCAAACTCCGTGTGCTAAGGGTGTAGGTGTGAATCGAATTCCCAATGCGGGAGGTGCAAGGCAAACATACTAACCACTAACGCTATGCAACTTTGGTCATTAATGTAATTTAAAGTAGATATGTCAAAGATGCTGCCCTGTGATGGACTGGCACCCTGTTCAGGGTGTACCCCGCCTTGTGCCCGATGCTTCCTGGGATAGGCTCTAGGTTCCACATGACCCTATAAAGGAGTAAACGGTAGAGGATGGATGGATGGATGGATGTCAAAAATGCATATTAATAATGACTTAAAAACAAGTCCGGCCAAAATATTTGGTATATTTCAGATAATTTTATATTACACATAAACGTGTTAACTTGTTCTCATTACTTTTCCCAGAAATAATATTAAATTAGAAAACTGTGAATATTAGACTTAATTTCAAATCACTGCTAGCTGTTTATAATTAAGGTTCTGTAGATTTTGTTCAAATTTGTTTATCCGGCATATTTTCTCTTAACCTGGGAATAAAACTTGCTTTTTTTTAATGTCAGTTCCCTAGCTCCAGGTAATGACCTGTATAGCTTTGTAGCATTTCCCTTTAATCATAAACCAGCAAGAAGAAGCTTGCAAAAAGGCAATTGCACTATTTAGGTCTCTATCCTTTGATGCATAATAAATGGGAGTGAAAAGTAATTGTCTGCACTTGAAAGTACACCTTGGATAAAGGGTGATTTACCTGTAACGAGCAAACAGAATAATGCACATGGCATTTGTGATGATAAAATGTTAAATATTTCAAACAATTCTGCCATTTCTAGTATGTAGTGCCATCCACTAATAACGGCATCCATGGTAAATATAAGCAAAGGAGGCTGTGAAAAATTGACTTTATTGTTTAACATTTTGATCTTTTGTTCAACAAATTAAAAAAAAAGAAAACAATTCGCAATAAAAAAAGCATCTACTCTCATCCAAAAACAAACTCGAGCGTCTTTAGTTTTCCAGACACTACTGGAACTTTAAATGGGATCGGGTTCTATGGTCTATGAAACCAAAATAGAGCTTTTTGGCAATAAACACCAGAGGTGGTTTTGGAGCATGCAGAGAGGCAGCCATATGGAACCTCATGCCCAAGGTTAAATATGGTGGCAGCTCTTTAATGTTTCAGGGCTGTTTTTCTACAAGAGGACCTGGACATTTTGTTAAAATACACGGCATCATGGACGCTATCAAATATCAACAGATATTAAATGAAAACCTGACTGCCTCTGCCAGAAAGATTCAAATGGCCCGTGGTTGGATCTTCCAGCAGGACAATGATCCAAAACATACATTAAAATCAACACAAAGACGTTTTACTGATCACATAATCAAGGTCTTGCCATGGCTATCCCAGTCCCCTGACCTGAACCCCATAGAAAACCTGTGGGGTGAACTGAAGAGGAGAGTCCACCAGCATGGACCTCTGGAGAGATTCTGTATGGAGGAATGGTCTCAGATCCCTCGCCATGTATTCTCCAACCTCATCAGGCATTATAGGAGAAGACTCAGAGCTGTTATCATGGGAAAGGGATGTAGCACAAAGTATTGACTGAAAGGCTGCCAATAATTGTTGCACACATATATTTAACAATTTTATTTTTTTGTATAAACCTGTGTTGTGTTTGCAATTGTTTGATATCCATGAGAGCAGAGTGTTTTTATGTTTAACAATAAAGACATTTTTATCACAGTCTTCTTTGCTCAAATTTACCAAGGGTGCCAATATTATAGGGCATTGTATATTTTCATATAAAAATCCACTGAAACAGGACTGCTGTAACAATAAAATGTTAATAAAATTCTGAAAGTTGCAGTATGAACTGTTGCATAGATTAGTGAAATAGTTTTATGCTCTTATATCTAGATCCCTCCATGGTACAGAAATAAGATTAAATATGGAAGCCCTGCAGCATTGAAAATCCTTGCCCTTGTACTGCATACAGGATAAAGCAGAATCAAAAATGACAAATAGATCATGTGAAAAGAAAAGATAATGTCACAAGTCCAACTCAGAGTTTGGTTTACTGTTTAGTTCAGTTCTTAAATCTGGGAACTCAGGTATGTACTGAAGTAATCCTAAATATTCTACATGGCATCAGCTTCCATGCTATGAAGGAGCTCTACCTGGAGTGGTAGGTTATAGGAGCTTATAACAGTGTTTATAGCACTCTTGAAGGGTAGCACTTATTTCAGGTTTTATGATGTCCCTCCATTACTTCTCAGTTCATTTGGTCCATTATTATCATTGTTGGCTCCTTTAAAGAGAAATGTTCATAGTTGGTTATTATGTAATAGTGGAATGTGTACAGTATTTACCTTCAATGTTTCAGGAAACAGTGGGCACCTAAACAGGGCACGTGAAACATTGCCTGGTCTTTGTCCAATTTTGATGATGTCATAAGTAATACCATGTAGCATCTTGAATAAGATTGCTAAGTATATCTACTATATATTTTTAATGAAAGATTGCATGGTTTTAATCATAGATAGCAACTCTCTTAATGGTCCTAGTTGGTATCGGCTAACTAACTATCCTATGCTCTTTAGATTAGATTTGTATAATCATTAAAACAGATGAAGTAAAGATTGATTAATCTCTGGCGATGAAGAGGTTGTTTGTCTTTGCTGTAATTTTGGAGGTAGACCATCAAGAGAATTTGAGTAGCTTGATAAACTGGGATGTCACAACATGTATCACAGAATGTCCCAAAATTATACTGTTTTTCTTTTTTCTTTTTTGAATTGCAACTTTAGAGGGCGCATGGTGGCTTAGTGGTTAGCATGTCTGCCTCACACCTCCAGGGTCCGGGGTTCGAGTCCTGCCAGGGCCAGGTGTGTGCAGAGTTTGTGTGTTCTCCCTGTGCGTCGGGGGTTTACTCTGGCACTCCAGTTTCCTCCCCCATTACAAAGACATGGTAGGCTGATTGACATCTAAAGTGTCCATAGTTTGAGTGTGTATGTGATTGTGCCCTGCAATGGACTGGCACCCTGTCCAGGGTGTACCCCACCTTGTGCTCGATGCTCCCTGGGATAGGCTCCAGGTTCCCTGTGACCCTGATAAAGGAGTAAGTGGTAGAGGATGGATGGATGGATGGATGGATGGATGCAACATTGGAATATTGGCAATGAAATATTCATCAAATTGTAAATCGCTGTATATCCACATACTAACAAAGTGAATTGTTTTCCAGCACTTTACCCTCGATGTTTGTTTTTTTTACTTGCAACCCAAACTTGCGACCTGATTGGTCGGGAGTTAAAAAAAAGAACAATGTATTTGATGTCATGCAAATGGGCCATGGCAATACTTTTTAAAATTTGCGTTCTGCCAGTCTGTCAAATAAATGCATGTGAATTTAAACGTAGTTCTTGCTAAATAGCTGGGGATCTGCAGAACTTTGATTTATCATTTGAGTCCAATACCATCAAATACAATGTTTGTAAGAACTCTTACAGAATTAGCTTTAGAAATGGCAGAAGGATTTCACATATTTGGTGTTCTCTTTACTCTAATCTCTCCTACATGCACAGCCTACATAGCAACAGTTATTAGTCATTCCAGGTGGTTTATCCATTGATCTGTTATTTCTCTCTGCGTTTGGGACTGCAGTATCTTGTGAGCGTGTTCTGTATCTCTCTCCACACATACATCAGTGTGTACTTCATGTGCCGAGTGGAGAAGAGCAGTGACTAATGGGGGGATTGTATCAGTTTTCCACCAGTGCTGAGCCTGAATCTATTCAATGCCATTTTTTTTCTCCTCCAGCTCTGCTAAACTCCGTGCTCCCAGAATGGAGTTCTCATCCTCTAGGGGAGCGGGGAATGGCATAATGTTTTTGTCTTGAGAATCAGTCCTCTCCCGCTGTGTGCCGGCTTGTGAGTATGTGTGTGTGTGTGTGTGTGTGTGTGTGTGTGAGCCCATGCTCAAGGCTAAGGACATGGCTGACTGGCTTTAGGCTAACAGATATGAACCTGCAGCAGGGATGACAGGCACTGAGAAGGCCTTGATGAGCCTATGACTATGACATCCTGCTGTGTGGGTGATGGGTGATGTGGTCCAATCCTCAAACACACACGCGCACACACACACACACACACACACACACACACACACACACACACACACACACACACACACACAGCTCAGCCTCACTCCCAGCTCATACAGAAAGTGTTTTGATGACCCAACATAATCCCACATTTGCAAATGTGTCCAAGATTGATTAAATATAGAGAAAGGTATTATGGGTTACCAGGCATAGCTGTTCTACTCTTCTTGTTTTGATCATCGAAGTTTCAGATTTTTAGATCAACTGATATTGATTGATTGATTTCTATAATTTTTTTTTTGTTTGTTTGTTTTTTTTTCTAGTACATTATTCACATGTACTCTCTTATATATACAATAAATACAATAACAAATTTTACTGAAAAAAAAGTATTATATTGCCAATATGGAATAAGAAAATAGCATACTGCTGTGCATACCTGCCTATAATTTGTGAAAATTGCAATCTCACAGTCCCTACTGTTAATCGTATTATAAATCATCACATCCATTTTCCATACTGCTTAACCTACAGTAAACAGGGTTGCAGGGGATCCTGGAGCCTATGACAGGGAACGCAGGGCAGAAGGCAGGGGATACCCTGGACAGTGTGCCAACCCATCATCCTCCCATGCCAACCACAATCGCACATACATTTAAACACCATTCACACACGACTGACAGTTTGGAAATGCCAATCAGCCTACAATGCATGTCTTTGGACTTGGGGAAGAAACTGGAGTACCCCGGAGGAATCCTCTGAAGAATGTGGAGAACATGCAAACTCTGTGAACATAGGGTGGAAGAGGGATTCAAACCCCTACTCTGAAGGTATTAACCACTAAGTAATTGTGCAATGGGCATTGTCACAAATTTAAATGTATCCCTAATGAGCAAGCCAGAAGCAATTGTGGAAAGGAAATAAAAAAGAAAGCTTTCTGAAGCAACAAGAGGAAGACTCTATTATTTGACTAAAGCATTTTCTTATTTGATTTCCTGTTGTTGATATACCATTGTTTCATACAAGCAGATGTTTACACTGTCTTTTCAGGTTCACATAGCTACAGATCATTGAAGGCGGACTTTATTGCCAGACAATTGAAATCTACCTCCGGTGTACTCTTGGTGCTGGCCATTTTCTTGTTTCCTGTAGTCTGTGTGATATTTTCCTGCTGTATAATGTGATTAGGGAAATCCTGACATAATCTAATGTTCTGTACATTTACCTGTGAGGGAGAGCTAGAGAGAGCTCATAAAATGATGGCACTATCGGTCATTGGTAATTTCTGTATAGTTAATTAGAAATCAGGCTTTACATGTGTAAAATCCGCTAATGACTTGATTGTGTTAGGAAAACCACATTAAGTTATATTTTGGCGCAGTGTAGGAGTATTTTAGAATCTTATTCATGAAACAACAAAGAGATCGGGGCAACAGTATTACAGTGTTACAGTTATTGTTACAGCATCAAGAGCTCAGTTTTCAGACAAAGCTCTCTGTTTATTGGTCCGTCTATATCGCTCTACTCATCTATCGTCATGAGCTGTGGGTAGGGTCCATGAACATGACCCTAATGAGAATAAGGTTCCTCCACGGAGTTGTTGGGCTTACTCTCTGTGATAGTGCAAGGAGCTTGACAATCGAGGAGATCCTTGGAGTAGAACTAGGGCGGCTGTGGCTCAGTCGGTAGAGCGGGTTGTCCACTAATCCACTAACCGTGCGGTTGGTGGTTCGAATCCCGGCCCGGGTGATCCCATGCCGAAGTGTCCTTGGGCAAGACACTGAACCCTAAGTTGCCTCCGATGGCAAGTTAGCGCCTTGCATGGCAGCTCTGCTACCATTGGTGTGTGAGTGTGTGGGTGAATGGGTGAATGAGACACAGTGTAAAGCGCTTTGGATCCAAGTGCCTTGGATAAAAAAGCGCTATATAAGTGCGCCATTTAACCAGTGCACCTTTGCATTGGATTTTGAGAACCTTGTATTAATGCTCTCTGGTCAACTGTACCAAACACATCCTTCTGTTCAGAGACCCTAGGGAAAACCCAGGACCTGCTAGAGAGATTATATCTCACAGTTCGCTTAGGAACATATGTGGATGCTGTGGCTGGTGATAAAGAAGTCTGGCCTGTTGCCACCTCATCAAGAAATGCACCAATGCCAAACACACACTATTAGACTGGCAAGCATTGCTGCCAGTGGGCGGCTGTGGCTCAGTCGGTAGAGTGGGTTGTCCACTCATCCACTAATCATAGGGTTGGCGGTTCGATTCCCAGCCCGGATGACTCCACATGCCTTGAACAAGACACTGAACCCTAAGTTGCTCCCAATGGCAAGCTAGCACCTTACATGGCAGCTCTGCTACCATTGGTGTGTACTGTGTGTGTGAATGGGTGACTGAGACACAGTGTAAAGAGCTTTGGATAAAAGTGCTATATAAGTGCGCCATTTGCTGCCTCAATACTCCAGGGCCCTAGTTTCGATCCAAAACTTGGGTAAGTGTCAGTTCTAAGTATTACATGTATTACAAGTATTACAAGTATTTTCCTGTGTCCATGTGAGTTTCCCTTAGTGAGTACAGTATACAAATGTGTGTTTGTATAGTGCCCAGTAATTGATTCCTATACAAGCTGTATTCCTTCCTTGCACCCAGTGTTCCCAGGATAGGCACAAGAACTTCTGAGAGTCTGACCAAGATAAAATAATTACTGAAGATGAATGAACATTGCCAAACATTCAAGCTAAAACAAGCTTTCCACAGGCAAAATTCCCCTTGAACATGGTAACCTCACTTATAATTAAACTGACATTTAAAACTTACATTTAAGTCTCTTAAGTAATGACAGTTTCTTAAGTAATGTAACATTCAAGAAATGCAGCATACTTTGGGCGTACTCCTGACACCGAAATATGGCTATTGACCAATAACAAGGTCCAGGCGAAATCAGGTGACACTTAAAAGGCAGAGCTAGAGAAGGAAACAGGAACAAAACAAGAAAAGTTTATGTCAAGTCTTTGGACATGTCTTCGGGGTTCTATGGGGTGCTGCAGCTACCAAATGGTACCACCTGATATTTATCAACATTGTTCATCTATCCATTAATTTCTATGCTGCTTATCCTACACAGGGTGACAGGGGAGCCTGAAGCCTATCCCAGGGAAATTAGGACACCCTAGATGGGGGTGCCAATCCATCGCAGGGCAAAATCGCACACTCATTCACCCACTGAGGACAATTCGGAAATGCCAATCAGCCTACAGCACAGTTTTTTGAACTGGTGGGGAAACCGGAGTACCCAGAGGAACCCCCCGAAGCACAGGGAGAACATGCAAACAACCGTTAAAGGCAAAACTGCTAACCACGGAGTCATGATGCCCCAAAATGTTGTTCAATGATCGCATATTGCTAATGTGCAACTCTCTTTGGGCACAAATGAGTTTTGAACGTAAACAATGAATAACAACTGGAGATTATCCAGATGCTTTTATTACCTGACATTTAATTGAACTGACATTTAAAACTTACATTTAACAGCCCATGGCATAGTAATTATACCTTACAACAGTCGATCTACTGTGCATTACAGTATGTTATGTAAATCATTGTAGGTATAGTGTGGGAATCGTGTTCTCTGTTGAGAACACCTACAGCACCATTTTTTTTTAAACATTTTCTCCCCATTTGGTTATTTCTCAATTTCTACCCATCAGCTAGCTTTCCTTATCACAGAACAACTACCAACCAAGGAGGTTTAAGACTAGCCTATGCTTCCCCTGAGACACATGAAGCCATCAACTTTTTTGAACTGTTGCTCATGCTACATTACTGTAGCTGAACATACTCAGAGCCCTAACTTCCTGCTTCTGATGCATGAGATCACACACTCCCACAGTTGGCTAGTGTCACTCTAATTGTCAGGGAAGAGAGTATGCCATCCCTCTCACCTAGAGAGAAGGGCCAATTTTCCTCTCCTGAACTCCTGGCCATGGATAGAGTTGTCAGGATTCAAACTTGCATTTTCCTGACAATACACTTCTTTAGCACTATGCTGTCTTTTTGTTGTGCATTTTCCGAAAGGGAAAACCAATTGCAAAAAAAAAAAAAAAAAAAAAAAAAAAAAAAAAAAATACCATGCTCAACATACATAATGCAACCATAGGTTCAAAAAGAGATGCAGGACAAAACCAGAAGGGCTATCACATTAGAAGAGTACAAACAGACAATCTGTGAAACTAGACACATGCTATATTTTTACAATGCCAGATATGCCAAACCATGTTGATTATCAACTGTACATGCACAGAACAGTGATTGTATTTCTTCACATAACCTGGCTTGTTAGAAAGCTGTGATCAGCCATGATATGGTCCCCCTGTAGCAAAGAGAGTTAAGTCCTTGCTAAAAGGCTGCACAGTGGGGATTCATGGTGCCAGGGCTTGAACTCATGACCTTCTGATCAGTACAACTGAGCGACCATGGAGTATGTGTGTGCTCAGACGAGATCAGGAGAGGACAATGTTCAAGCGCATGCGTCCATCACTGGAGATGAATGTATACATGTAATATTATTTATTTGCATTATTAAAGTAGTATGTCCTTTAAAACATTGTGTACAATCTATTTTTAATAACAATTCAGTTGGTGTGAGCACGTTTGCCTCACAACTCCATGGTCCAGGGCTCGATTCCCACCGGGGCCGTGTGTGGAGTCTGTATGTTCACCCCGTGTATCAGGGGTGTACCTGGGATAGGCTCCAGGGATAGGCTCCAGGTTCCCCGTGACCCTGAAGCGGTAAGCGGTAGATGATGGATAGCTGCATACAAACAATTGAGGGTAATTGAAGGGCTAACAGTACACTCCGGCTGCGTTCCTGAAATTCTCAGCTGTATTTCTTTGCTTCTTTTTTGGGGGGATCTTTCACAATGGGACAGTCTCAAGTGATGCGACGTTCAAGAACTGCAGCATACTTTGGGCATACTCTTGACACCAAAATATGGCTATTGATATTCAATGATCACATATTACTAATGTGCAACTCTCTTTGGGCACAAATGATTTTTGAATGCAAACAATAAATAAAAACTGGAGATTCTCCAGACCATTTCTGATAGTTTTCCAATAAGTAGATTATCTTATAGTAGATAAGTTAGATGGGAACCATGCACTCTATTGTTCCCTGACTATTCAAACCCCTGACAGTTTTTGGCACTGCATCTTTATTAGGTTTGTAACTGAGTATGAATACATTATTCAGATTGACCAGATACAACAGATGTGTTAAGGTAACCGTGAATGTTGTGGGACTAAAACGTCCATTTCTCATTATTTATAACGGATGCCTCTTGGGAAAAGGATGTTTCAATCATGTTGTGTGAAATTGATTTGCACATTAATATAAAAATAAAAAAAAATAAGATTTTGGAAGATTTTTGATGATTATATTTCAACGCAAAGTGCAGCACTAGATGGTTTTATTATCTCAAACATGCACATAGGTTGTTGTAAGGGACATTTTTAATTTACATACTGCACACACTTATAAATGTATTAACAGTGGGACACAAATGGTGCCCCAGTCGTAGAATCATACAGAATGCTACAGTTCCCATATCAGCACCCATGAAAGAAGGTCTTCACCACCTCATAAATCTCAATTTAAATCACACTCTGCATTGATGGCTAGCCTACTTCTCAATGTCATGTGGCTTAAAAATGATTCCCTGCCCTATATAGTTCATCTATATATATATACAGTGGTCTGCAAAAGTTTGGGCAACCTTGTTTATTTCAATGATTTTCCTTCAT
>JAFFST010052289.1:101308-114800 GCA_022414735.1 Noturus placidus
GAGAGAGAGAGAGAGAGAGAGAGAGAGAGAGAGAGAGTACCGAATGCATGCATCAGAATCTTTTTTTTTTGCTATTCTCTTTTAATAACGTACAAACAACTGACATTTTCAATACATATTAACTAGAAAACTATGCCACACAGACTTGCTGAAGACAGTAAATGAATATGAGAGAGTGACTGCAACGTTGATGAAAAACAAAATAAAAAAATTAAAAAAACATGTATAAATGTACACAGGCAGCAAGTCAGAAACTCTCCCAAGGACATCAGAACTCGATTTATGTGTTTCGTTCAATAGCTTTCCCTGAAAGAAAGAGCCACATCTGTTCAATGTAGCTTAGCACTAAGAGTGAATAGGACTGATTTCGCCTCTTCCTACACACGTGAGACTAAGAGTATGCGTGTGTGTGTGTGTTGATTTCTCTCTCTCAAATGTACACACACACACACACACACACACACACACACACACAGTCAGACACCCTTGTATTGGCTTAGAAAAGCTGATAGGCTTATTTCACAGAGCACCAGAACACATCCACTGGGACACATTTCCCTTTCGTAATGGAGAATGAACCCAAGAGATGTTTCCTAGTTGCTGATCGATAAAGCTTTAATTAACACACATTAAAAAAAAATAATAAATATCAACAATGATACACTATGTGTAGGTTGCATTTATTTAAAACAAGACAACCAAAAAGCATCAAATTATAGTAAATATACTTCAAGTGAATGCACACTGTATACATTATATCAGGATTAAAATGTCATGCTGTTACAAGAAAATAATGTTATCACTCCAAAGTTGATTATTTCTCTATAACAGCACATTCTGAAGTGCGTAATACTGGTCACACCACAGTGATTTGCCAAAGATTTTTAATTGTATTTATTTTTTTACTAAACAAAGAACAGTAAACACTGAACATCCATGAAACAGGTTTGTTTCTCTTATCACGTATGTTACAGAAGCTGTAAAGAGCTCTAAACCAAAGGTTTTCACTTACTGACTGCAATAAAGAGACGCCTGACACTGGTGACGCCTTCAATAAATGTGAAAAAAATATCTGCTCACATAAAATATCACCATATGAGATTATTATCGGGCACACGGTGGCTTAGTGGTTAGCACGTTTGCCTCACATGTCCGGGGCTCGAGTCCCACTGGGGCCATGTGTGTGTGGAGTGTGCATGTTCTCCCCGTGTGTCAGGGGTTTCCTCCAGATACTCCTGTTTCCTCCCCCAGTCCAAAGACATGCATGGTAGGCTGATTGGTGTGTCTAAAGTGTTCATAGTGTGTGAATGTGTATGTCATTGTGTACCCTGTGATGGATTGGCACCCTGTCCAGGGTGTACCCTGCCTTGTGCCCGATGCTCTAGGTTCTCCGTGACCTTGAAAATGTGTAAGCAGTAGAAGATGGATGGATGGATGGATGGATGGATGGATGGATGGATGGAGATTATTACCTTTCTTAAATAACATCACTTTTTATCTGTTTATTATTTTGTCTTAGATTATGTGAAATATGTGCCATATTTCTGTGAATAAGCTGTTACTACGGAGATCATCTTAGAAGGATCTGTGATTTGCCTTGCAGTTGGAACAACGTTCAAAGCTGCTGATACAGAAAATTCATTAATACCTTCTGACTAATCAGATTTGAGAATTCAACAGCACCTGTATAAACTGGCATAATATGCTGCCTGATGCTTGTTTTATTAATAAAAAAAAAAGAATGATTGCAGGATATTTGCACTTAATGCATTTTCACTCAATTGCATTCATGAGCAAACTTTTACTTTTATTATTATTATTATTATTATTATTATTATTATTATTATTATTATTATTATTATTATTATTATTATCCATCCATCCTTTACCGCTTACTCCTTTATCAGGGCCACAGGGAACCTGGAGCCTATCCCAGGAGGCATGGGGAATAAAGCGGGGTACACCCTGGACAGAGTGCCAGTCCATTGCAGGGCACAATCACATACACACTCACACACCCATTCATACACTCTGGTTCCACCCCCAGTCCAAAGATATGCGCTGTAGGCTGACTGGCATCTCTAAATTGTGTGTGTGAGTATGTCTGCAAATGTGCTCTGAGATGGGTTTGCACCCCATCCAGGGTGTCCCCCACATGCCTCAGGTCCCTTGGGATAGATGTCAGTCTCCCTGTGACCCTGTGTATGATAAGTGGCATAGAAAATTGATGGATGGACATACTCCATAAGGTATAAGGGTCAAAGAAGAGTTTCATTTTGCAGATGATTATTGATAGGCTTAAATACAGTAGCGGCTCATCCAAGCCCTACCATATTACAGTCCTCATAGTCCAAATCTTGACAACTATATACATAAACTCCACTGAAACAACAATTATCTCTTTTGAGTGATCAACAATTTGAATAGTCTTGACTTTATTTTGTTTGGGCTATGTCAATGAATTCAATTGATTTATTGATGGATGAGCAATAAGAGGACTGACCAAATGGTAAATTGTCTAAAGTCAGTTATTGTATATCTACAAAGTGAGTTACAGGAATACCTGAAATATTAGCCAATGATTGTAGAGTGTAAAAAGTGTGGGTATTGAGTAAAGTGGGATGTACACAGTATATACACTACCAGCTGGTTTGGAAATAGTTTTCCATTGCAGGATGTTCTTTTAATAGCATATATTACACTAAGATCTGGTGTGAGGCATGAAGGAGAACATGTCATTTGGGATACATAGAGGTACAAATTGTGAACTGTGAATTCAGAATAACGGGAGGCAGAAAGGGAGGCAGGGTGAGAGGCCCGAGAGATTGGGAAAGACAAAAAAGAGGGAGTGAGAGAGAGAGAGGCTCTGCTCTTAGCAGATACTGTTAGCCGTTGCTGTCTGTTTAAACTCTCTGGCTCCTCCCATCACGGCTGGTGAGAGAGGGAGAGATAGAGGGAGAGAAAGAGAGCGAGAGTCGTTTCTGGCAGCCACCTGAGCCACTCGATAAACTCCTGCTCCTAGCAACCCACATCCGCCAGTGAGTGAGGGGGCGAGAGGAAGGGATGGAGAGAGAGAGTGTCGAGTGAGAGACAGATAGAGAGTGAGAGAGAGTGAGAGAGAGAGGATGATTGTGTGTGTATGTATGTGTGTGTGAGCTACAGGGCTCACACTTTAAGGCAGAGGGTACATCTCTTCTTCAGACCCAGGCTGTCGTCACGGATAAGGGGAGGCGTCGCCGTAGAGACGGAGGAAGCAGCGGCAGCATCAACACCCTGGATCAGCCTTCACCGTACCAACACAAGCTTCCTCGAGGATGGGATTCCCAGGGTTCTAATCTTGTTCATCTTCTTCATCTTCATGTGCCTTGTCTTCTTCTTTCTCTTCTCCTCCTGCTGATGGATGGAATTCTCCTGCTGGCTGGAAAGACAGAGAGGTATGGGAGGGTGTAGAAAAGATACAGAAACAGAGAGCATGAGTGTGTGCATGTGCATGTGTGTGAGTGTCAGACAGAACGAGGTAGTTTTCAACAGTGCTGGCAGGATGAGGGGTAAGGCACTCAGTTATCGCCTCATTGGGAGAAAGAGATCGAATTAGGCTTCGCTCTGTTTCCACTGCTAACCAGAGCAGAGATCAAATCAGTCGCTCTTGTCTCCACCTGAGCTTGCTGTGTTAGGAGACTTTCTATTGTCTGTCTGAGGCTGGGGCAGTGTGCTTCTTTTTTCTTGTCTTTAAGCCCGTACTCCCTTCCATCCACCACCCCAGTGCTGAAAAAGTTGAGTAGTTGCTTCTGAAAGAAATAGAGTAAGACGGAAAGATAAGTGAGATAGTGCAGGTAAAGGTATGGCAATGATACATAGGTATATAGAGAGAAGGGGTAAAAGAAAGAAAGAGGATGAACCATTCTCATTCGTGTCTCCTTAGGTGCCATGTGACGAGTGAATGTCCTCTCCTCTTAATCACCCTTGGGGAGCAGATACGGGATTTACCTCCTCTGGCCACTTCTGAAATAAATAAAAAAATACAGGGATAAAAAGAACAGAAAAAGAACAGAATTATATCCCGAGGGAAACAGTTTCCACGTGGACTGGATGTCATTCACTTTTAGATGGAATTGAATTGACAACAACAATTTGAAGTATTCTCTAAAGAATTTGGAAAATCCAGTTCCATCACCATGAGGACAGGCTTTAGAAGAAATTTTGGATCAAGGATATGCTAATGGTGCTCAAGGCTGGAGTGGGATTCACATGTCATTGTCCAAAAAGTCTTCATCATACTCAGAGGGCTCCCATTGTACATACATCAACCTCAGAGGGCTCCCATTGTAAGTAGAATAATCCTTCTCTTTTGCTAATGATACGTAGATGAATTAGGCTTTTAAAGAAAAGCACACCTACACAGACACAAGCATGCGATTTTTTTTCCTTTAAATGAGGAAGGGCACGTCTGAATCGTTTGTGTGAAATAGTTGCATGCTGCAACACCTGACTAGCTCCTTTTTTATATAAGCTAACCTTGAATCTGACTGAGAGTTGTCGCTGTTTTGTTTAGGTCTGTTAAATCTAGACTCTGCTTAAAGAGGCTTGTGCAGGACGCATTGGGAGATCTCCTCTACTAGAATCTGTTGCCTTTTCTTCCATGTATACAAAAAGACATTATTTTAACAAAGCAGGAACTTAGAAGCAAATCTTAGCTTCTCCAGCTCTATGGAGGCAAAAATAATTTCTGATGCAGAGCTTTTTCAAAAATAGGGTCTTTCCTTCTGGTCGGGATTTTCTGTGGGTGTTGAAAGTGGACCATTGACAATCATAGTGCCTCTTTCTTTTCACAAGCCCTCTGTTCGGCTGAATTCTATCTTTTGGAGCACCTACACATAGGGAAACGTCATTAAATATAGACAGTGGCAACAGATTTTATTATTTTAAGGCACACATGGTCAGAAATACATCATGTAACAAAACCTAGTTCTCTTTTTCACATTACTACCATTTTATTTTGTCTTAGATTCCATGTACCTGGATCAAACCTTTCAGCACTTTCTCGGATTTAAGACATTTTAAATGACTCCTACGTTCTCCTCTCTACTGTCCTCTTCCTGCGGAGCTCTTGGACATCCCACAGTGCTGTGCAGGAGGAGGCTTGCACACAGGCCCCACCAGCTTTCCTGGTTCTGCGGGTGTTTTTAAGATGTTGGAGCCCGCCCGCGTGGCCCGAGCCCGAGATCGGATCAGTGATCGGATCAGTAGCACTGCGGCTCCTGGTGGCCCCAGACATGGGCCGCGGCTCGGCCTGCCCCCGCGCTCAGCCCTCCGCCCACCCACCCCTGCTCCGTCTGTGAAGGATGTCCAAGAGTCGAGCTCCTGCCCAGGAACCCTCTGAGATCCCCAGCCAGAGAGAGCGCATCCGCAGCCACATGAAGATGGTGATTGAGCAGCTGGAAGGCATTCTCATAGAGCTCAAAGATGTGGCCAAAGAGCTGCGGGAGGTAAGACTGTTTGGAAATTGTAGGGGTGTTTTGGGGTTTTATGAATAATTTAGGTTCTGATCTTATATACAAGCTGTATAATTGCACATGTACACCCTTGTGTATAATTAGTATAATCTCAGAATGGGGAAGCAGGATGCTTCAGGATTTTTGGACTTTGGTCTGGTTGCCAAGTTGACAAGCATCTAAAGGTGTCTCCAGGTAACCCAGAAAGCCAACCCAACCCTGTTCATCCTCTAAAATACAGCCCACTATACACTTTGCAGAAAGGGTACAGAAAAGTGGGGACACTTGTGGAATTTGGTTTAGGGATTTGGGCAGACTGGGTTGATGTTCAGCAATTGAAGGTTTTCTAGCTTAGTGGTTCCTATACCTGGTCCAGGAGTGCCCCTGCTTTGCATATTTCATAATGGTCCCTGCCCTAGCATGCCTGATCAAACTGGTGACTCCTCTAGGTTATACCTCACTTTGGACATGCAAACTAACCCGAATATGGACCACATTAAACTTTTTCAAGGAAAGAATAGGAAAGTGGGAACCCTTCTGGATTTTGGCAACCTGGGTTGGGCTGCAGCATGTGAAAGTATTTTCTAACTCAGTGGTTTCCAACCCTGGTCCTGGACTACCCCAGTCCTGCCTATTTAGTTGTTCTTCCTTTGTCTCTCCCTGTGTTTGAGCAGGGAAACACAAGAGGTACTTGAGGATGGAGATTGGAAACCAC
Source organism: Noturus placidus (assembly GCA_022414735.1). Lineage (NCBI taxonomy): Eukaryota > Metazoa > Chordata > Actinopteri > Siluriformes > Ictaluridae > Noturus > Noturus placidus. The sequence continues at coordinate 107,516 of JAFFST010052289.1, forward strand.
TTCTCCATTTTACACTGTCCTTTGGACAAACAAACAAACTCCAAAACTAATCCCCCAGAGCACCCTTGAAAATATGACCCACTTAGCCATAATTCCCAGGTAAAGTAACCAAAATTGTCCTACAGAGAGTAACATTTCTACAATTAGTGAGACTGTTATATGTTGGATGGGAAGAGAACATCATCTCTGTGGTATTAATCGATCATTTCTTGATATTACACACCCAGATGGATAGAATAGAGAGCACAGCTTGCCTTACTATACTCATATACAATAGCGTTTGTTCTTTCATCTCTTTCTGACTTTCTGATCATTCCTGGGATGACTGAAGGGGTTTTGGAGAAGGTGTGGACTCATAGGGTGTGGGAAATGTATGTGTTTGATATCATGGTGAGATAAATATGTTACTTGACCACATGACGAGATTTGTGGATGAGGATTTATCGAAATGGCCTGGATTTTAGACTGGACAGAATTTGAGGCAGGGAAATACTGTATGTGCACTAGGGAAATGGAGGTAGAGAAACGAGGTGTGTTAGGTAGGATTTGGCACAGCAATCATTATGTAAGCACTTTGCTATCAGCTGGATTCCTACTGTATTCTTCGAACTGCCATGGAAACAAGATCAAAAGATTCCAATGTGTGTGCTTGTATGTGTGGGGAAAAAATACAAATATGTTGTGTGTCGTTATGTTCGAACTGAAAAAGAGAGAGTGTGTGTGTGTGTGTACATTCACGCATGACAGAAAGTGATAAGTAGATGTGAGATTGTTTGTTTAGAGCTGTGATGGAGGTGTTAGAATAACAGTTAAAGATGAGGAAGTTCATATGGCTTATGTGAGAAGGGATAACATGCATATTTAAGCCTCTCAAGGTATATAAGACAAAATGAAAGAGGCTGATTCTTCACTTTTTTTGTCTTTGTGTGTAGGTGTTTGTCAGCTGCTTACTCTACATGAAAAAGAGACTGGATTGTGTGTGTGTGTGTGTGTGTGTGTGTGTGTGTGTGTGTGTAGAATAACAAAGCATGTCTGACCCTGAATGTCAGAAAAAGATCTGCTTGTCCTAGACACTGTCCTGTCCTTCGCTGCAAGCTGCTGTAAAGCTTAATAAAAAGAAATAAAGGTGAAGATAGAGTGTGTATAGAGAAAAGAAAGAGAAAGAGACAGATAGAGAGAGAGTGAGGCAGAGAGGACATTCTCAGGAGAAATATCTAATCTCTATCTGAAATTTCTGTATCACTCTATCGTTATATCTATGCGCCCCGCTCACTTCATCACATGCAACGCCTCTCACTATTCAGCAATAACACATAGCCTCATGTAGGACCCCCTGAGGCAGCGGGACCTCCACGTCTTCACTCTGTCATGCTGATCCCCTCTGCATCCCATCATCCCTTTCACCAGAGTGTGTCTCAGTCAAGAGAGGAAAAGGCCACGCTACAGCGCATTGTACAACACTGCCGTGACACGCTCACTCTCCAGACGTTAACATGATTGATGATCATCGGAGGCAAGCAGTGAAAATAATGCTAGATCCAGCTATTTATAAACCCCAGAGCTAGCCACTGTCCTGCACACACACTCATTTCACATATGCATAAGCACTATAAATAGACACAGCACAGGAACATGTTCGATTAAAAAAATATATAATTTTAAAAAATGCAGCACTCTGTGAAATACTGACAAATACTGTCTGCTGTACTGGTGATGACATCGGAGCATCATCCTGACTGCAGTTACAGCCATGGGCTGCTTGTTCAGACTGCGATCGCTTGTACCGATTACTAATGTTCAACGAGATAAGGAGGAAGATGTATCGCATGTGTCAGCTAAATCAGTGATAAATGATTGCACACATATTAGCAGGATGGTATTGCTTGTATACATTTAATGATATACAAGTGATGTGTATGTGGCAGGGGGAAACTAGTGAACCTGACTTGGGCCTCTCAGTCCATATATAGTTTTGTCCATTTTAAAGACTTTTGCGAACAAATATTGACCAAATGCCTGGATAGATTGTTGTTGACCTATATGTCCCTTCAAACATGAAATAGGTATAATAAATAAATAAATAAATAAATAAATGAATAAATAAATAAATAAATAAGTGTGTGTGTGTGTGTGTGTGTGTGTGTGTGTGTGTGTGCGTGTGTGTGTGTGAGTGTGCTAGTGTGTGTTTGTGTAGGAGAGAGTGAAAGTGAGAGAAAAGACTTATGCAACTCAGCCGGTAACTTACATAAAATAACACAAGCAGTTGGGAGTTAGTCATCAAGCCTGCCATTCTGGAAGAGTGTGCAATCTCACACATGGCAGAAATCTACTCATGTTGCTACATTGCTACTGCAACACACACTACGAGAGCTTAATTTGGCCACTGCCTCTCAGCCACTTGCAACACAAATATCTAAAGGTCAAGACTGGATCTTCTATTATTATTCATTACTTAGGTGTGGAGGAAACAAAAAATAGTCCCTGAAAGAGTTTGGTACATTTGCACAAGTGTTCTCGAATCTGTGGTGCACCCGAGTACTGTGGACTGGGATTCACTTTGAGTGTTATAGTATAAAAGGGATGACATCTTTGGGATTAATTGGAATGTCACTAATGCTAAAATAATCCATCCATCCATCCATCCTCTACCGCTTAGTCCTTTATCAGGGTCATGGAGAACCTGGAGCATAGCCCAGGGAGCATGGGGCACAAGGCGGGGTACACCCTGGACAGGGTGCCAGTCCATCGCAGGGCACAATCACATACACACTCACACTCACCCATTCATACACTACGGACACTTTAAACACACCAATCAGCCTACCATGGTGGGACTCGAACCATAACTAGTGTGGTGTAGATTTTCAGTTGCACCACAGACACGTACGGTATGTCATAACTAGTACTGTGTGAAGTGATCATAGATCAAAACTTTTATCACACAGAGCAACGTTCAACATTTCACCAACATCAGGCAATCCGAAACACGATCCAACATAAACAGGTAACGCTACATCCATGATTTATGATCAAGATGCAGGGAAGTATTTCACGTCTGTCTTTCTCAGTGTAACATTTCCTTCAGTCAAGGTCTGTCTCTCATGATTGCAATAAAGCGATGACTCAAACGATCCCTTTCTTGTTTTTGTTCTTGTTCTGTTAGTGCTCTCATGCAACAAATGTAATGAACCATAGTAAGAAAAGATAATGAAGTGAATGCAAATCTGAATATGCCGAACAACAGAATTACATTGGTGAATTGTTTAAAAAATGTCGTGCCCTGCTGATAATGTGCCCTGTGATAATCTCAAGTTAACCTGTGTAACATATATATATATATATATATATATATATATATATATATATATATATATATATATATATATATAATTTGCACTTTATCAGATTGCACCTTATCTTATGCTCATTTACATCATTTTTTAAAGCACAATAAACAGTGTAGTTTAGTGAAATGTCCTTATTTTGAGATCATAAAGCACAATAATCCTTCCCGCATTAATACTACTCACAAAATAAAAAGCAACGAATCATCACTAAACACACTTTACTTTAAAAAGAATTGCAGCTTAGTTTTGGTTAAGGCAGATAGCGAACCAACGAGGGGGGTATGCATATCGTTTAAGTTATGATTTCAGGCCATGTTAAAACTGCGTCCATAAAAAACGAACGCTGTGGCGAGCATCATTCAAACTAGGCTATGCTGGAAGTTGGTGCAACTGGCTACTGGATCTGAATTCATACCTTTAAAGCAGTTGGGAAAAGTCACATTTCATTTCTGCTTATTGCTCCTTCTCAATAATTTGTGCGAAACAATGGTTATTGGTGTAATTAGCCGACCCCAGTTTGTCAATGTGGTCCATTTCCTTCTGTCATCAAACTACAGTGTAAATTTGCAGAGAAAATTGATAGTTTGTCCTTCTGCTTGGTTCAGTGCTCACTCTATTGGTTTCGTATATAGATGAGTTTTCATCAGTCATCTTTGTTGGTGATGTGTTGAATAAGAATTCAGACGCGTTTTATTTGCTGTAGGTTGGTCAGGGCTGAAGGCTTTTAGAATAAATATTCTAAAAAACATTAAATGGCACACTTATATAGCACTTTACACTGTGTCTCATTCACAGTAGGAGAGCTGCCATGCAGGGTACTAACTTGCTATTGGGAGCAACGTGGGGTTCATTGTCTTGCCCAAGGACACTTCGGCATGTTTAGTCATTCGGGACAGGAATCGAACCGCCAACCCTATGATTAGTGGACAACCCGCTCTACCACCTGCACCACAGCCGCCCGGTTATGGCAGTTCTAGTATTCATTTGTATAACTATACTTCGTCTGGTTGGTTCCATGAAGGTCTAGTACGTCTGCAATGTGCACACAAGTTTCAAGGCCATAATTGGGGATGTAAGTACTTGTGTAGTGTAATTAAGTATTACATTCCCCGTCAATGTGCAGACAAATGTACACACTGTTTTTCCCTGCTTTATTTCACATTGATTTTTTTTTCAGCAAAAAGGGTTCATATGGCATGAGCGGGAGGTTTTTACTTTCATGCAGGCATGAGTATTAAGCTTGTGGGTGAAACAGAAATAAAACCACCACTTTGGGTTTCAATTTGTCACTTTGGGTTTAATTCTGGATACGGCTCTGAATATTTGGAGCACTTAACAGACACAGATACACATCATAGATACAGTACATGAATCATGGACTGTTTTTGGGCTGGAAATTTATTATTTTTTTTTTCCCCCAGCTCTCAGTTACACCCCATGTAGAATTGCACCACCAGCATTGATGTGTTCCAGTTCACACTGCGTGCCTTCTGGTTCGATAACGGTGACACGCTCCAGATCTTAATCAAGCAAAACACTCCGATAGAAACTGAACACCAGGACCACCCTGTATGCCATGCTGTATGCATGCAATGTCAAAACATGATGTTCTCTAGAGCGAGTAATACAGATGAGAAGAACAAAGGAAAGTCAGTAGAAAAAGGGTGGCAGATGGAAAGAGCAAGGGGAAAATGTTCCACCTCAAGGAAGTTCATAAGCAGCATGTGGCATGTTCATGCAAACAAGAGACTGGGGGTGCATGCATCTAGAGTCGGATCACATACAACACGGATCACATTCAGTCTGAGGAAGAGAGAAAGCAAGCAGCATCGAGGGGGTGTGAGGATACAGGCAGACAGAGAAAGAATGCCAAGTAGAAAATCTTTCACCCCCTGTGTTTTTGACCAGCAGAGGTGTTGCGCCCGAGGGAATCAGCTCAGGGCACACAGAGAGCCACAGGACGCCTTAAACTCTGAATCAAAGGCTGCTGCTTTCTCTGTTATAGGGTTTAGTCTGTTATATTTTCTTTCTTTCAGAACAAGGAGGAAGGCAACCTGGTCCTGAGTGCAGGGACTGCATGCTCATTACTAAGGAAGCTAAAACAGGTCCAAGACCCATTACCGTGCATGTATCCTTGATTCCAAGCCTCTTGAGTTCCATAAAATGTCTGCCATGGTGGAATTGAGTGGAAAGTAATCTTGCTCTGCAGTAGTATGCAAAAATACGCTTGACTGCCGCGATCGCTAAAATCACATCCCCATGTTAGCACCGCTAAAAATCTCATCTTCAGGCTCTAACAGAGCTGTGAGTTCAAGTGTTCTTTCCAGAAGAATATTTTGTTGCCGTTTGCATTTGAGTGCTCAGCATAGTAATTCAATTTAACTGAAAATATAGCAAATGTACTATATCACCTAGAAATGTATATTCCATGGATCCCCACCCAAATCGGAACTGAGCATTTCAGAGCATAATATTTTATTTTTGAGCATTTTATTTATTATACAGCAATATTTGGTGGTAATCTTGCCGGCATGTTCACATCCTCAATATTGTGTGTATTAAAAAAGGTTGACAATGTGAAAAGGGCTGAACTGTGGCTGAGCTTTACCTTCTCATTGCTCTCAGCCACCTGACCCCGCCTCCTTTCCCTTGAGCTCTGGTAACATGTTTTTTTTTTTTTTTTTATATATCCATTTGGGTTTCCTCTGGGTATGGACTGGCAACACATGAAGGCAGTAACTGGTTGTGATATTAGATGCGATATCTATTAATGTCTTGGTTTGAATTCAACCTCCGCCAACTGTGCAGAGTTTGCATGTTCTCCCCGTGCTTCGGGGGGTTTTTCCAGGTGCTCCGGTTTCCTCCTCCATTCTAAAGGCATGCATTGTAGACTGATTGGTATTTTCAGATTGTCTATAGTGTATGAATGGGTGTGCGATTGTGGCCTGTGATGTGTTGACATCTGGTCCAGGGTGTTCTCCTGCCTTGTGCCCTGAGTCCTCTGGGAAAGGCTCCAGGCTCCCTGCGACCCTGTGTAGGATAATGATTATAGAAAATGGATGGAGGGATGGATTTCAGTGCTAAGTGTATCTACTTTTTACTTTCTCCTCCAAAGGCATTTTTACCCTTCACCCAAATGGAAATCAAATCTATGGGGTGTTTAAATTTTTGTGTACTCAGCTGACTGTCGCTGATAGGCTGCATGAATTTACAGTCTGGACTATAAAGAAATCATCCCCAGCCTCACATCTTCATACCATTTTTGTGTATTTTTTCATAGTTGCTTGGTTCCACAAAAATCCAAAACAATATACCAGAATGCGTTTGTATTCAACTGCATGTAATATGATGCAGATGCTAAACATAAAACTGTATCCATCCATCCATCCATCCATCCATCCTCTACTGCTTACTCCTTTATCAGGGTCACAGGGAACCTGGAGCCGATCCCAGGAAGCATCGGGCACAAGGCAGGGTACACCCTGGACAGGGTGCCAGTCCATCACAGTGCACAATCACACACACCCATGCATACACTATGGATACTTTGGACACGCCAATCAGCCTACCATGCATGTCTTTGGACTGGGGGAGGAAACCGGAGTACCCGGAGGAAACCCCCGACGCATGGGGAGAACATGCAAACTCCGCACATACATGGCCCTGGTGGGACTCGAACCCCGGACCCTGGAGGTGTGAGACGGACGTGCTAACCACTAAGGATGAAGCAGCTGAATGAATGAATGAATGAATGAAAATGTGAAATGGGAATGACGACATTACACATAGTAAAATGGCTACATTTGCTATTAAATTTGCTTTTACCATATACAGTGGTGTGAAAAAGTGTTTGCCCCCTTCCTCATTTCCTGTTCCTTTGCATGTTTGTCACACTTAAGTGTTTCGGAACATCAAACCAATTTAAACAATAGTCAAGG
>JAFFST010052289.1:122355-143628 GCA_022414735.1 Noturus placidus
ATTGTTCCCTGCTTGATATCACTTTGCTTGTATCTCTCATTTGTAAGTCGCTTTGGATAAAAGCGTCTGCTAAGTGAATAAATGTAAATGTAAATAATAGCTGTTTATTAATTAATTTATTGTAAATTGTTTATAGGGTCGCTACTGATCAAGGGTATGTAATAGTGTAAGTATATTTTTCTGCGCAACAATATTGAATCTCTCACGGCTCAATAAGTGCAATTCACTTATATTCCCCAAGGTGGTAATAGTGATGTAATGTGTCAATCATAATGACCCAAGACACAAAAGAAAGGTTACAACACTTCACATGGCTCAGCAATTTACTTCAGATCAAGTTTCTAATAAGGGCGTCTGTTAAATGCCATAAATTTAATCAGATATTAGTGTCGTTTGATGGTGGATCCCGAAGATGATTATGAATATGAAAGTAGCCTATTGAGAGTAACGTATCGAATGATCCAGATCCTGAATATGAGCCAGATGCTGAATTTACCGGGGCAAGCGCAGAAGTTATCATAATAAGATAAGATAAGATAATACTTTATTAATCCCCAGATGGAGAAATTAGGGAAATTAGGTGTCACAGCAAAAAAAAAAAAAAAAAAAAAAAAAAAAAACAGACAATGTATTTGATGTTTTAGATAATCAGCTGCATAGTTTTTGAAGGTAAACGTTTATTTTGAAATTAATGTCTGCAAAACACTCCAAAAAATTTGGGATGGGGCAATTTGGGACTTATAGTAATGTGACAAGTTGAAATAAGAAGGTGATGTGAAACAGGTGAGGTGATGGTCTATCATAGTATATAAGGAGCCTCCAAAAAAGGTCTAGTCCTTCAAGAGTAAAGATGGGTCGAGGATCTGCCAATAAATGCGTCAGTGAATAATCCAACACTTTGAGAACAACATTCCCCAAAGACAAATCAGTAGGATTTTGGGCATTTCACCTTCTACAGCACACAATATAATTAAAAGATTTAAGGAATCCGGTCAAATCTCGGTATGTAAAGGGCGAGGCCAAAAACCACTTCTGAATGCACGTGATCTCTGATCCCTCAGACGTCATTGTCTTAAAAACTGTCATGAGTCTGTAATGGAGATCCTGTAATGGGGTCGGGAATAATTTTGTAAAACACCCTTTGCCACTTTATTATGCACAGCAGAAGCTATACATTAACTCTGTCCAGAAGTCTCGCTGACTTCTCTGGGCTCGGTCTCATCTGAGATGGACAGTAGGACAGTGGAATCGTGTTTTGTGGTCCAACGAGTCAACCTTTAAATAGTTTTTGGACAAAACAGCCGCCCTGTTCTCAGGGCCAAAGAGGAAAAGGACCATCCAAGCTGTCATGGTACGGGGGAGTGTCAGTTCCCATGGCATTGGTAACGTGCACATCTGTGAGGGCATAAATAATTCAGAAATATATGTGCACATTTTGGAGCACCATATGCTGCCATACAAAGCAGGACAATGCCAATTAAACTCTGACTTTATTACACGAGTATTGTTGCGTAAGCAGAGAGTGCGGATGCTAGCATGGCCTGCCTGCAGTCCTGACCTGTCTTCGACTGAGAGTGTGTGGTGCATTATGAAGTGTAAAATAAAGCAACGAAGGCCCTGTACAGCTAAAAAATTATACATATTGAAGTCTTCAGTGCTCAACCACTTAATAAGTGTTATTAAAAGAAAAGGTGATGTTACACAGTGGTAAACAGTCAACTGTCCCAACTTTTTTGAGTGTGTTGCAGTCATCAGATTTCAATACTTTCGCTAGTTTAGTGTGTTAATCATTAGTGCGTAATTTTAACTGTGTATATTTTTTTTTGCATCTGTTTAATGACAAATTAAATGTCAAAACACATCGAAATCTGCTGTTTCTTTTAATATTGTTTTAATTGTTAATAAAATATTCGGACGGTTTTATATTATTGGAGCAGTTTAGAGATCCATCCGCATTAGATATATACTCCAGGTCGCTAACGATCCGAATATATAATAATGATGGGCTAAACATGTATGCATTTAAGGGTTAATACAAGGGTTAACAATTCATGATTGTTTCTCAACTTGATTTTGCTCATTTTCATAAGAATTTCCACCTGGGTGTTCCTAATTTGGAAAAGATAATTTGTCATCTGTGCACACTAATTAATCAGCTTAGTAAAAACTGTTCTACCAACTGCCAGATCGCACCTCAGGGGATCCAGAATGAGTAGCTTGCTCGATAGTTAGAGCATTGAGGTTTGTCCCGTCACCATGACACATAGGGTTTGAAATATAACCTACTGTAGATATCAATAAGAACTTGTGCATTTGTGTGTGATTCCAAGACTCTACATCTACAGACATGGAAAACACTTTATTTGAAAATATTATGTATCTCTTTGGGCCACATTCATAAGCCTAAGTCTAAATTCTTTATAAAGCAATAATGGAGTGAAAGACTTATATCAAAACTCCTGAAGTGGCTTATGGACCTGTGGAAGACAGCAAAGAGACTAGTTACATATCATATTCATATTAATGTTTTAAATATTCATATCCATGTATTAAATGATATATATATATATATATATATATATATATATATATATATATATATTATATATTTTGAGGGGACAGTAAATGTATATATATATATATATATTATATATTTTGAGGGGACAGTAAATGTACACTGTTACACAAGCTGTACACTCACTACTTTACATTGTAGCAAAGTGTCATTTCTTCAGTATTGTACATGAAAATATATCATTACATATTTATACAAATGTGAGGGGTGTACTCACTTTTGTGAGATACTGTATATATGCTATTCCCACTCCACTGATATTCATTTAATTGACATATTGACATCTTATTCAATATATGAAGATTGATACAAGGGATAATCATGTGACTAGATTTGTATTGTCATTTGGCTAATGATCCTATGAAAATGAGTTTGTATCCCCCCCCCCCCCTTTTAAATGTTTCTTTTACATGATATCCTGAGAAAACTACCCAGACTTATATAGAAGTAGGGTTTATATGCAAAAGCCTCTAAATCAGAATTGAAACTTTTTATTCCACAGAGGAACCTGAAACCTTGGTTTCTTGGTTTAGTCCTTGGTATGTATTTTGGCTTTAGTTTATGAAGTTCTGGTGTGTTTAACCAAACTCAGAACATTGCAGCTACTCCAATAAATAGAGGGCAAACCTAGTCTAAGATAACCTTTTCGATAGCATTTATAACATATCGTCGGTGAGTTTCTATAATCTTACAGGGTTGCATCAAGCTAATTGAATAATGATAGCTCCCTGGGATAGGCTCCAGGTTCCCCCGTGACCCTGAAAAGGAGTAAGCGGTTGAAGATGGATGGAGTATACTGTAGTTTTGAGAGCTTTTAAGAGTCTATGAAGCTCACAAGCTGTGTTGGGAGTCTACTTCCTCTAAAGTCTTGGATTTGAATACCATATTATTGGATTTGACGTATTAGTTCTAGCATGTAAGACTTGTAGGATTTCAGATCACAATGGAGTAATGTGTAAATAGTGATAGTTGAGCTGGATAGTAATAGTTGGTGATTCAGAAAATAAAATCTGAAGATGATATCATTGATTTCTACTAGAGAGATATTTGACATTGTTGCTAAAAAATAGTCTCTAACTTGATACTCGGTTAGCCTTATTTATTCATTTGTTTGTAAATAGTTTACAGGAACATTTACACACGAAATGTTTGAAAAATAAAATGTTTGTGTCCTATGAGAACTCTTCTGACTGTGCGAATTTTCTGCAATTGGGTCATTTCATATGAATGACTTGAAAGAAATAAATCCAAATCAAATCCATAAATGAACACAGATAATACTAGCCATTCAAGTGGGACAAAAGAAATGGTAGCTTATAAAAGGAGGAAGCGTTAGTGTGTGCAGTGGCTGAGCTGCATTATTGGAAGACCATGTTGTTGGGTGTCAGTAAATCCAAACCGCTGTGCTGTGAACGTGCGTTACCAATATGTGTGTGTGGTGAAAATCAGACAGAATTATTTAGTAATCTGGCACGCATTTTTAGTTCAGGTTCACCCAAAAAAAAAAAAAACAGCTTCACAAAAAGATTGACAAATCAGGCCCAGTGTTCCTGTCACCTTGTGAGGCGTTTATATGCCAGCTGGCTGTGTATACACGAATGTCAATCATGAGGTGGCCATCCTGCATCCCTGTCTCTGTCCATGTCACAAATCTGGTGCTCACATGTCTGCTTTGGGCAGGCTATGATGAAAAAGGTTGCAGAACCGAGCATAGATTCATTATTCACGCTGCACCGTGGAAGGCAAAGGGACATGATGTGTCAGAGTCTCCTTTCGACTTGATGTATTTGCATCCTCCAGTGCTGAAGCGACCACGAGGGGACAGCTTGACAAGATACCAGTTTATAAGAGGGTGTCTGAGCTTGCTTTTCCTTCTCTAGCTCTGTTATACCTTCTACTTAGATCAAGAGAACAACTTCTAAAATAGCTAACCAAATGCACTGAGTACACCACTGACAACCATATAAATCTTATCCTAAGCTCCATCTGTGCTAAGGTGGTATTTCAGAAAATGCCCCAGTCCTGTTGCACTCTGCTCTCTCTCTGTTCTACCAGTACTGAATGTTCATTTCCAGGTGACAGGGCAGACAGTGCTGGTTTTCCTAAGGGATCAACAGCCGAGGCTTGGAGCAGTTTATGGAGCGTGCTGTGATTATTTACAGGCCACGCGCATGCTAGATCCTTCTGAGTGACAGGAGAAACGCATTTTGTCCTCGGCTCAACTCTGATGCAATTTGTCTGTCATCTCGGATGCTATCACCTTGCTTTGCCTTTGGTCCCATGATCGTGTTGAGCTACGCTGTGCCTCACAAGGTAGTCGTGCTGATGATTTACCAAGAGATAGTTAACGAATATTTCCAGCTTTTGTGTGCAGCTTAAATACATCAGAAAGCAGTAAGATGGAAACTAGGAGTGGATAGCTAGCACACTGAAAATGTGACCACACATTTTCAGTCAAGCATTAATTCTGCATGCATGTCACACTCCCAAAAGTCAATTAAATGACTAATGGGCAAAGACATTAATTCCTGTGCTTATTGGAGGAAGAGCCTGGTCTGACATGGTTGTAAAAAGTGCCATGTGTTAGCAACGGCCATAAAGACAATAGCCTTTAGGTGAAGGCTGAAGGTCAGTGGTATTTATGGGTGTTAAGGGGGCAAGTATGGTGTTAAGGTCTAAGACACACACAATCTCAGACTGAAAAGGATAAACAATACACAAGCAACATGATTGTCGAGAGCCCATACATTGGCTTTCACCCACCTTGAACCTTTCCACATTTTGTATTGCGTGATATAACCTTGATCTGAAAGGGACTTCATTGGGACTATACATTTTGTCATTTTAATTTTTTTTTTTTAAATCAACTATGAGAAGGCTGTCCACCAAAAGCGAGCAACCAAATAAGGAGGTCAGCAATCAGAGGTCAGCACCCAAGAGGCCGATAGAATTGCCATTCCTTCCTTATTTATTATCACTCACGCTTCCTGTATTTCTAAGGCATAATACTACACGTGCTTATCAAGGATCAGTCCCCACTGCTGTTTGATCATTGACATAATGATACAAAAGGCTGAACCTTTCCTTTGATACGTACTCATACTCAAATAAGCTTGATGACTGCAATCAATCGGGATTTATTGGCTGTGGTGACATTTGCAGTGACAGCTTCACCACATGCGCCGGCTTGTTTTGCACATGAGCCTGAGCTGACATTTGCACTCTTATGGAAAATCACACATTGTGTTATGTTGTTGCATTTGCTAAGTAATTAAAGTGTTCCTTAACAAGCCCCGATGTGCACCACAACATTATCTCATAACCAATTGCTATGTAAATTACAGCCACATCGTTTTACTACTACTTAATATCACACCACAAAGATCAATAAGACCTCTGCGCTCCGGGCTTTAATGAAACAGTCTAAACTGTTTAAGTTCGAGGTTAAGTGTCATCAATATAAGTCTCCCCACCCCTGCATATATACTGTATTTCTGGCATATCCAATGCTTACATGAGTGTTGGCTCCCAGGGAGGCCAAAGTAGATTTAAATTTCATATGTAAAACATTATATTCTTTATATAAATCTTTGTATTAATTAATACATTTTAAAAGTATCATGTATATTTACATAAAATAAAATAACACATTCATTGTATACGTATAATAACCAAATACTGGAGACATTTTCAAAGACTTCTTGTTGTATGGAAAATTATTAATATAAAATATAAAATAAAAACACAGTTAAAAAATTAAAAAAAAAAAAATATATATATATATATATATATATATGCATACTCACACACCACACATGTAAATATACAAGTTGTGTATATTTTACATATATGCAAAAAAAAAATCTAAATTCATTCAGAAAATCACAGTTTCCCCACAATGTAACAAAATTCAGCATTAAAGGTCATAAAAGTACAAATTTAACTCATTCACATTTTTATTTTATGAAAATTACATGTACCATTTATAACACATACACATATTAGTATAAACAGTAAAACAATTATTTTCTATTAATGTTTTGTTATGTACACAGATACTAGTCCAGGCTCTTGTTATCTCAAAACTGGACTACTGCAACTCACTTCTTCTGGGCCTCCCAACCAGCTCCATCAAACCCCTTCAGATGATTCAGAATGCTGCAGCATACCTCATCTTCGACCAGCCCAAGAGAACCCATGTCACACCCCTCTTCATCTCCCTCCACTGGCTTCCTGTAGCTGCCCGCATCAAATTCAAAACCTTGACACAAGACCTTGTCTGGAACAGCACCCTCCTACCTCAACTCTCTCCTGAAGGCTTAGGTTCCCTCACGCAATCTGCGATCAAATAGCGACTGACGTTTAGTAGTTCCTAATCAGCGCGGCACGAGGTCCCTTTCCAGAACCTTCACACTAACTACAATCCGGACTGCAGATTCTCTCACCATCTTCAAAAAACAGCTAAAGACCCACCTCTTCTGTCAACACCTAACCAACTCATAAAAAAAAAAAAATAATAATAAATAAAATATAATAGGCACTTACACCTCTACTCTGTGCACTTTGCTTCTTCTAGAACTCAATTAATGGATCTTGTATAGTAGCACTACTTCTATTGTTCTCTGCTTGATATCACTTTGCTTGTATCTCTCATTTGTAAGTCGCTTTGGATAAAAGCGTCTGCTAAATGAATAAATGTAAATGTGGGGCGGCTGTGGCTCAGTCGGTAGAGCGGGTTGTCCACTAATCCACTAACCGTGCGGTTGGCGGTTCGAATCCCGGCCCGGGTGATCCCATGCCGAAGTGTCCTTGGGCAAGACACTGAACCTTAAGTTGCCTCCGATGGCAAGTTAGCGCCTTGCATGGCAGCTCTGCTACCATTGGTGTGTGAGTGTGTGTGTGAATGGGTGAATGAGACACAGTGTAAAGCGCTTTGGATCCAAGTGCCTTGGATAAAAAAGCGCTATATAAGTGTGCCATTTACCATTTTTTATTAAATGTAAATGTTTTAATCATTTAGATTAAGTTAAGACCCAAAAATATGGCTAACTAATGGTGGGTGGAAACAGCATCTATCAACAAGGGCAGCGAATTGTACTTTGAGCAAATATAAACTACAAAAAAAGGTCAGTAATGCATTTTGAAAGTCAAATTTGGCGTTTCATCCCATTGTGCGCCTGTGGCTCTGTCTCATCTTTTCTGGAAAGAAGTCTAGGAGATAGAAATACACACACTTCCAGAAGCACTGGAGGCATGTTCTTCCAGGATCTCACTGACCTCATGTGCACTCACTGAACTAAGGAGAACTCTCCGAGGACTTTCCTAAGTATATCTACTGTGCGTTACACTGTTGTACTTGCTGGTATACTGTAAATACACAGCCAAACCTTCTACTAGAGATGGTGCTCTGATAAATCCTCGCTGTCGTTAATCGAATATCAGCAAGCTAAGCTTGTGTATAATCATCATTTTACACATTCCACTCAACATGTTTGTATGTACAGAGTAAAAGTCCAGTGGAATGGAAGATAAAATACCTACTGATAAATTCTAGCCAGTAAGAAAATCAGGGTTTTAGCATTCTTTGGTATGCTATTTAAATCATTTTTACTTGTATAGCATATTTTCACTGTCTTGCACAAATATTCACCCCCTTGGACTTTGTATTCATGAATTTGTAGTAAACTGAAACAGACTTAATTGGGATTGCTTGTCAGACTAATCCGTTCTTTACCCAGTCTCTGGCTTTTGGTGGATGGCAGAGTTGATGCTGTGCCATATTCATTCAGTTATTTAATAACAGATTTAATGGCAGGGACATTGTGGCTTAGTGGTTAGCATGTTTGGCTCACACCCCTGGTGTAGGGCGGCTTGAATCCCACCTCTGCCCTGTGTGCATGGAGTTTGCACGTTCTCCTCATGCATTGGGAGTTTCCTCCAGGTATCCAGGTATTCTGGTTTCCTTCGGTAGTCTGAAGACATGTGTTGATTGGCATTTCCAAGTTGTCCATGGTGTGTGAATGCATGTGTGATTGTGCCCTGTGGTGGTTTGGCATCACGTCCAGGGTGTCCCACACTTCGTGCCCAGAGTTCCCTGGGATAGGCTTCAGGTTCCCCATGACCCTATGTAGGATAAGCGGTACAGAAAATAGATGGATGGATCGATTTGATGGAACTCTGTGGGATGTTAATGAAATCTTTTTTTTTTTTTTTTTATAACCAAACCCTGATTGATACTTCTATATTTAGTTCTTCATGATGCCATTCAGGTACGTTTAGGTATGTTCTCTAACACACTCTGGAATCTTCCAGTAGCAGTGTTTATACTGAGGCCACATGACACTTTAATTACACCCACTTGAACTCCATTCAACTATGTGACTAATTTATGGGTTTCAAAGAAATGAGGGTGAATACTTGTGCACTCAAACATTTTATGGTTTTTATTCGTGACAAATTTTGCAAATGATATTGATCATTCCCTCAAACTTTAATATTAGGGGCTATTTTGTGTACGTTCATGACATATAATCCCAATTAAGTTTATTATAGTTCCAGGTGGTCCAAGGGTGTGAGCAACACCAGCATGACAGTGATGCGACATGAAGAAGCTTGAGAAAACTTGAAAGGAAGCAAACTCAACAGACTCACGCATATGTGCAAATCATGCTATGCAATTATTCTATTGATCAATTATTATCTAATAACACGGTAAGACCTCTTGAGGAGTCACTGTATTTGCAGGAGGCCATGATGACCTAGATGGCTAAAGTGGATTTCTAAAAAAGGACTCTAATTTGTCAAACTGAGTTGCGGCAGATCCCAGTGCATATAAGTTTGTAGTGCCTTCCAGATGGAGCTCTGCTTTTAAATAAAGCATCTTCCCTCTCCACACACAGCCATGTTGAGAATGCATCTCTACAGGCACTTTTTTTATTTTATTTTTTTTACATCACCACTAATTAATGCCTCGGGCTGAGAAAAACAAAATGTGTCTCAGTTTGACACTCCGGCGTGCGGTCTCGAGTTGTTAAAGGTGCACCTGCAGGAAATTTCACACTATGAGATGATTTAGTCAAACTGGGCATGCAGGGGACAGACAGACACCTGGGGGAGAGTGAAGCCAGGAGAAACAAAAAAAAAACAAACAAAAAAAAAAAAATGTGGCAAAAGTAGGAGGTAATACATTTTGGCAACATAATTGCAAAATAGAAGCTAATTATGAAAAGTTACGATTACAGTGATATGTTGAGTTAATTCTCTCTCTCTCTCTCTCTCTCTCTCTCTCTCTCTCTCTCTCTCTCTCTCTCTCTTGTACATTTGTGATGTTTACTTTACTCCATGGGACCAAAAAAAAACTAATTTACTGCCTTAAACTTGGCACCTGTTTTGTGTATTTTTTTAATCTTGAATTTCTCATTCATCCCCACAAAATTAACCCCCCCCCCCCCTTTAACACCACCCATATAGAACATTGACCAATGACAACATTTCAGACTGCGACACATTATGCGACATGCTCAGACTAAGTGAAAGACCATATCTCAGCCTCTGCTATACTTAAACATGTCTGTAGTATCATGTGAATGTAATATTATGTAATATAAGGTATTATTGTTTATGTAAATTTCTACATTTTTTTTTTTTTTTATTTGCAAAGAAAAAAAAATTCCGTGCCACTGATTATACTGTACATGACACTATAGTGTAACTAGCATGGATGTCTGCACTATGCAAATGATTATCTTATGCAAATCATTCATGTGTCAACTTCAATTGGGGCTCATTAAATCACACAAGTGTACTTGACTCTGTAACTCTCAGGTAAATACATGAGGATAAATACATTCATATGTCTGCTTGTGTAACACTACAGCCCAACAAAAAAAACAAGAAGATCAGGCTTTAAACAGTATCTACGTGTTCTTTTAGTATATACAGGATGTATGAATTGTATGAAAACTACAGGTATTTCTGAGCTGAAATATTGAATTAATGTATTTCATGCAGAAATCTCAACCACAAGTAACATTTTAAAATGCAGTTACTCAAGTTGAAGAAAGAGGGAGAACATTTTTTTTTAAAGATAATAAAAAAGTATTAAAAGATTCAATTGAAAGACACCAACCTATTGTCTACAATCAACGACAGTGTATCGATTTAGTTTGCATATCATAAAAAAAACAATAATAAACATAGGCAATAATGCAAAAGTATTATTTTCCTATGTCACTATAAAAGGGGGCCTTAACTGTGGAATAACAAAAAGAAAATGCCATATCAGATGACCAGGATGTGCTGTTTATTCTGTAATCACATGTCATGGTGAAGGGCATCCTTAGAGGGCTCTCAAATGTGATTAATGTTTCAATATTTAGGCAAAACTACATAAAGGGAAAAAATGTAAACACTATCTATGATAAGTTAATATGTTAATATTAATATTTTAATATATAGTTAATATGTTTTGTCATTCAAACAACCGGATATATTGTGAGTGTTCTGTTAAATGGTAAAATGAAACTGTTGCCATATGGAAACAACATGCGATAATGGAACTGTGGTATGTGCATGCATGTATTGAAACAGGCCTATATAGTAAAAAGACACTAGGCTTCTCGAATAGTATATGTATGGTTTTCACATTCAAAGAAAGTGAATGTAACAGAATTTCAACGGATATTCTAAACATTGTTTGTTTCAAGAGAATGAACTAGAAAGATGCTTTACTCAAAACATGTTTGGATCTAGTTTGTGTAAGTATTTTGAGTGAGTACATCTTCTTACAACTGTAATTCCTTTCTAGAAGATATCAAATGGTAAATGGCGCACTTATATAGCGCTTTTATCCAAAGCGCTTTAGACTGTGTCTCATTCACACACACACACACACACACACACACACACCAATGGTAGCAGAGCTGCCATGCAAGGAGCTAACTTGCCATCGGGAGCAACTTGGGGTTCAGTGTCTCGCCCAAGGACACTTCGGCGGGTGGAGTCATGCGGGCCAGGAATCGAAACGCCAACCCTATGATTAGTGGATACCCTACTCTACCACCTGTGCCACAGACGCCCCCATATATCAATTTCACATGTTTACTATGTGGCAAAAAAACCAACACAAAACAAAACAAATAAAAACCACTGCAACTCATAGTCTGGAAAATGCGATTGGAATTGAAATCTCATACATTTTTCGGGTAATTTTGACTATATGATACTTTCCACCATTGCACCCATGTTGCCATGTGGCACCAATTTACCAGCTATCCCCCCATAGTTAATATGTAGAGAGACCAAAAACCAATCATACTGGTGTCATATCATCTGACTGGACTTGCCACATGGTTTGAGTGACAGGTGGATGTGATGGCCTGAAGGATCCCTAAGGTAGTATCTCCATCAGGGTGTTCTGGGCTGTTGGCATTCTGAGATAGCGGGAGGGGGGAAAGATCGAGGTAAAACTCCAGTGAGGTGTGGCAGTATGAGGCAATATCAGCTGCTAGTCATGCAATCTCCAAACTGCTGTCTTGTAACATCTAATCCATCACGTAAAATAATAATGTTGCGCTAAAAGGATTCAGCTTTTTGCATAATTCATACAGGAGGGAAGAATTTAACAACGAGTAAATGAGTCTCAGTGTTGCAAAATGTGCCCGTGCTAAACACTGTCTTTAGCTGTAATTACCTTTAACACAAATACAAGCTAATCAGGATCAAAACTGCAGTTTGGTTAGCAGAAATGACCCAGTATGCATACACATTTAATATAGTGTACAATGAAATAAATGTAAGGAAGTTTAATATAAAACAAAATGCAATAATATCAGAAAGGATTTTATCACTAGATATTGATTAGGTAGGTGGGCAGCTTTCATCAATGCTGAAAGGTATATACAGGTTTTAGAGCAACATATTCTTCCATACATATTCCATCCCATCTTAACTTCTGAGAGACTCCGCCTCTCCAAGATACTCCTTTTATACCCAATCATCTTACTGACCTGTTGCCAATTAACCTAATTAGTTTCAAAATGTTCCGCCAGCTGTTTCTTTTTAGTACCACTTACTTTTTCAGCCTCTTGTTGCCCTCGAACAAGCTTTTTTAAGACCTGATACGACCATCAAATTAAAAATTTCCTTTTTTTATCTTCTTAAAATGGTACATTTCCTCAGTTTAAACATTTGATATGTTCTTATGTGAATAACGTATGGGCTTATTGAGATTTGCAAATCATTGCGTTCTAGTTTATATTTCCATTTAACTCAGTGTCCCAACTTTTTTTGGGGATTGGAGTTGTATAATATGGTATGTACCAGGCATTTATTAAGTAAAGTACACTGTAATGCTGCGTATAATTATTATTTATTTTTTATTTTATTTTTTGGCCATTTATTAAGTAAGTGTGCAGTACAAACAACACATAATTATTTGTTTGAAGAAAAGACAGTTGAATAAATTTAATTTATTTGTCAGGAACACTTTAAAATTAGGTATAATATTAACAATACTTACAGAATACTATTGTTGAAATTCACGGTTAGTTTATTTTAATTAATGCCTAATAAGGTTGGTTTAATTTGGCGTAATGTAAAGTGTTAATACATTATTAAAAATAATGTATGAAAGTACAGTTGAGGTCATAAGTTTATATACCCCTTGCAGAATCTGCAAAATGTTAATTATTAAAAAGAAATATGAGGGATCATAAGAATTGCATTTTATTTTTATTAGTATTGTCCTGAATTAGCTATTTCACATAGCATATGTTTACATACTCTATAGTCCACAAGACACAATAATAAATTAATTTACTGAATTTTGTCTTCTGGGAAAAAAAATAAATAAAATAAATAAATAAATCTTATGTAGCTTCTGAAGCACGGGACTACAGTAAATATTTTATTTATTTATTTTATTTTTTTTAAACGTTTTAACAAATTAACAACTGACACTGATCATCCTGTTAAAAAGTTTACACCCCCCTGGCTCTTAATGTCTCGTGTTGCCTTTTTGAGCATCAGTGAACGTTTGGACCTTTTGTAATTATCGTATACAGTACGAGTCCCTCAGTCATCCTCAGTGTGAAAAGATGGATCTCAGCATCATATAGCCGCTGTTGGAAAGGGGTCAAATATGTAGAAGATGCTGGAAATGTAAAGAATGTGCAGGACCTGGAGGATTTTTCTGATTAACAGTGGGCAGTTTAACTGCTCAGGACAGCAAGGGACTCATGAACAACTCTCGCAAAACATAAAAGAAGTCATGGACCATCCAGGTAACAACACACAGTATTAATAATCAAGCGTGTAAACTTTTCAGCTGGTTCATTTGTATAAATTCAGTTATTATTGCATCTTGTGGACTAAATGTAAACATCTGTTATGTGCAATAGTTTATTCAGGGTGGTACTAAAGAGAATTATTTACATGTTGCAGATTCTGCAAGGGGTATGTAAATTTATGAGCACAACTGTATATGCAATCTGGACTTATTTACAATGTGCAACAGGCCAGGTGCTTGATACTCATCTCCAATGGCATCAATTCTGCAAGGTGAGACATCAGATCTGACACCATGTGACAAAATATGTCACCCAAAATCTCTCTCCTGACCAAACAACGGACATAAAATCCTAGTAAAATAAATAAAACACTTCTTCCTAACATAAAAAAAAAAACATTTGATGATCATCCAGGTAACGACACTCAGTATTAATAATCAAGAGCGCGTAAACTTTTGAACTGGTTTCGTTTGTGTAAATTCTGTTATTATTGTGTCTAGTGGACAAATCTGCCTTCTTCCTCATACACGCGCTCACAGATGCACACAACTGGCTAGTGTCGCTGTGATTAACAGGGGAGAGTTGCGTCAACCTTCTCACCCAGATAGCATGGGCAATTTCTGCCTTTTGCATAATTCTTTTGTAAACCCCCTGGCAGATGGCTGTGGCATCATCACAAATCTTGAGCTTCAAATCTCCTGACGATGGGGCGAACTCTTAATACCTCTCGTAATACTTCTTAATGCCAGGAACCTGTAAGACATTTCAGTAAAATGTATATAGTAGAAAAATAAAGCATGTTGCTTTACTCGATGGAAAAATTGATCAAACATCTGGTACATCACATATTTACCTGCTTAATGTCTTACATCTCAAGGCATTTTCAGACCTGTAGGTCTGTGCTTTATCCTGAAACAGGGATGTAAATTTTCCCCTTGACTCAGTTCACTTGCACAAGGCAATCGTTTGAAGTGTACCAAAATGTCTTTATGAGTGAGGCCAGCAGGCGGGTGCTCACCCTGTAGTCCCAGTGGGGAATGACAACTCAGTAGAGTGACAGTATATTTTAAAAGCTGTACTGTCTGACGAAATGTAAAACACAGAGAGGTCCTGACATGCTGTGGTTATTAAAAATCCCAGGGCACTTATGGTAAAAGAGTAGGAGTATAACCCCGGTGTCCTGGTGAAATTCCCCCATTGCCCCTTCTCTATTATGTCCTCCGAATTATCCCCATCTCTGAATTGGCTACATCCTCTCCACTAATAGCTGGTGTGTGGTAGGTGTTCTGGCCTACTTTGGCTGCTGTTGCATCATCCAGGTGAATGCTTCACACTAGTGGTGGTTAAGGAGATCCCCCCATACTATAGAAAGCGCTATATAAATGAAACTGTAAAAAAAACAAAACAAAAAAATAAACAAAGGATTCATCAAGATTTACAGACAGCAGCTCTGCAAGCTTATTGTGGCTTTCTTTATTTTGTTGTAGTTATTACAATTGATCTAATGTATATGCATCACAGAGCGATTAAAAGTCCATCTCCTTGAAACGCTCCCTAAAACCTTGTAAACCTTTGTGTTTTTTATGCGTTTTTTGAAATTTGAAATATGTTTGTCAGACCCAATGTCAATGAGGCATTTTACCTTGTTTTTAGTCCAAGTGTAACCACAATTTATGTTGCTAGCCATTAGCCAAGCAAACACACTTTTATTTCTGTAATTCAGTTCCCATCATGCATTGCTATACAGGTTTGTTCGTTGGTCCAGTACTCGGATTGCTTTCTCACCACTTCAGAGTTCCTTTGCAATCGGGCTGAGATGACCTTGTTCAGGCCATGTTCAGAACCAGGTTCTGAAACAACGCCGTTTTCATGTGAATCCGCCATCAGTGTACATTTCTTAACGTGTCTTAATTCTTAACATCTTTTTACCCAGAGTAATTACTCATTATCTTTTTCCAACACAGTTGCCCAGTTAAATCCTAGTATCTAGACGCCTGAAGCGTTTCCCAGGAAACTTTTCTTTTTAGAAAAGCACCAATGATAAGCTGGAACTCTGAGTAGTGAGAAATTACAACGTCAATATTGCACAAGTCATAATAAGTATTATAGTAAATGGGGGGGGTGTGCGTACTGGCGTGAACCCTTCGGCAACCAACTGTAAAATGCCCAAGGCCAGCTCGGATAATATTTGAGAAGTGGCATCCTTTGAAGAGTGGCCACTACCTCAGAGCCACTTTAATACATTTAGTGTGGGCCTCTATTTTGGTAAAGATTCCAGCTCATAAGCCTCCAGGCTTTATTCGTATGGCAAAAAATAAATAAATAAATAAATAAATAAATAAAACAGTGACAGAGGAAAAATAGTAGACAATTGTAGACAAATTGTAGACAAAGCATGATTATGCTCATGGCATCATCTGTGTACATGAAGCTATTAAAAGAGCTTTAGATGGATGGAAACAGTGGAAGTTTTTTGATTGTTTGTTTGTTTTTTTTTTTACAAGGAAAAGCCAAATAAAAAGGACAAACTGGCATTACTTTATGAGAAATCTGTCAGGAGTGTTTCCTGCCTTGGGATGACTGGCACATGCTTGAAGTGGATGGAAGCTGATTTCAGAACAGTTCCCACTCGAAAGGTGGAGATGATTCATGATAACTGACAGAAGAGCGTCGTGGGTAACGGCTAACTGATTTCTGAATAGTCAAAAACAAAACGACAGGCACATCACGACAGCTCGATCACGCCACATATCAACACGTCAGCACATTGCAAGCTGCTTCATGACACTGATGGGTAAATAAGTGAGTAAATCATCAGGGGGGTGTTTGAGGCACATTGAACAGACAGTCGCATTCACAGGCAAGAATTTGAGCTTATTGCCTACCTGCCTGTCTACTGTGGCTGAAATAAATAAATTAAAATCTGTAAATTGGTTACAAAGGTAGTGATTATCTTTTAGATCTCACACAGGTGATTCATGCTGCCTTTCCAGAGAGTAATCGCTGTGCTCTGATTTAACAGTACGTTGCTGCTATCATTTAAATAGACTGACTGTGTCCCAGTTTGTAATGTGTGTGTGTGTGTGTGTGTGTGTGTGTGTGTGTGTGTGTGTGTGTGTGTGTGTGTGCGCGCACTGGCTGGCGAGAGCTGCATGGAGGTGTTGATTAATTTACTACAGCAGTTCTGACAGTAATTCCAGCTGCAAAGTGATTCTCATCTTAGGTTTATATTAATGCACTTGTTCTAATGCATTATCATTTCTATAGTAACGCCTTACACAAGGAATCATATGGTATTTAAAAATCTTTGGAAGGAGTCTCCAGTGACAAAACTCAGTATGTGCTTCTGTTAAGCACATTCTCAATCAAGCCATTATTATTATTATTATTATTATTATTATTATTATTATTATTATTATTATTATTATTATTATTATTTTATAATGGATTAAATGGAGGGGCGCACGGTGGCTTAGTGGTTAGTACGTTCGCCTCACACCTCCAGGGTCCGGAGTTCGAGTCCCGCTAGGGCCATGTGTGGGCGGAGTTTGCATGTTCTCCCCGTGTGTGCATCGGGGGTTTCCTCCGGGTACTCCGGTTTCCTCCCCCAGTCCAAAGACATGCATGGTAGGCTGATCGGCGTGTCTAAAGTGTCCATAGTGTATGAATGGGTGTGTGAGTGTGTATGTAATTGTGCCCTGCAATGGACTGGCACCCTGTCCAGGGTGTACCCCGCCTTGTGCCCCATGCTTCCTTGGATAGGCTCCAGGTTCCCCGTGACCCTGATAAAGGAGTAAGCAGTAGAGGATGGATGGATGGATGGATGGACCTGAAACTAGAACATCTTGATTTGTCAAGCGTACTGCACAATCTGATCCATCCATGCAGATCATTTGATGAATGCTTTATTACAACACATGAATGTAATGTCTCTACACTTGACACACAAGATCACAGTTTCTGTAAGTTTGTCATCTCTGTGAAGACCAACCATTGACATAATTATTAATGCAGCTAATTAATGCTATGCTACACCTAAAGGCATGTTCACACATACAGTGATTTTATCTCTGGAAATTGCCAGTCACTGTACTGTGAAATCACCAGTAGGTATTTATAGTATTGTTTGCCATGGTAACATTTATCAATAAGTGGTGCAACTAGCCTTCCACATTTGACAACAAATCAGTTTTCTTGCGGCTAAAATACAAACATTCTCGTTTGTATATAAAATTCACCAGTGTAGATGAAGGAAAAGCACTGTGTGTTGCATGCCATTGCAGCCATCTATCTGCAGCAAAAGTGTGCACTATCTGTGTCCATGAAATAATTTGGACTCGCAGGCAGCATGATGGATCATGGATCCCGTGCGCTCTACTGTCTTCATGCCCATTGGTAGTTGCTGCTCCAAGTCTCTCCAAATTTACATAAAGTTAAGCTTTTCTCAACTTTGTTGCATTGCTGGACACGCCCACATCTAGTCGCTCATGTCACTCACGTCATGGCCGCTCTCACTGAAAATGAACGGTCTGTATGTGTGAACGTATCTTAAGTAGAATTTATCAGTAACCTCAGTAACCAAAATGAACCACTGAACTGTATTAGTTTTAAAAAATGTTCCCACAAGGTCAAAACTGCCATACAGGCTTATCCTTGTAGGATCATACATACACAAACACACACACACACACACACCCACACACACACACCAGGTCATAGTCCATCCATAATGCCCACACGTATTGAATGGGCAGGCATTTTAAGCCTAAACAAACTAAGTGCTTTTATTTGATAGATTTTTTTTTCCATACTTCATATCTATTACCATAATGTCGTTCCCTCACCAAACTCTTTTTTTTTCTCTCTTGAAGTGATCCATCCATCCATCCATCTTCTACCGCTTACTCCTTTTTCAGGGTCACGGGGAACCTGGAGCCTATCCGAAGGGTGACAGCACAATCACATACACACTCACACACCCATTCATACACTACAGACACTTTGGACACGCCAATCAGTCTACCATGCATGTCTTTGGACTGGGGGAGGAAACCCTTAAACCCTGGAGGTGTGAGGCAAACGTGCTAACCACTAAGCCACCGTGCGCCCCCTTTTGAAGTTAATAAACCATAAATAAAATGCAGCTTTAACCATAAATGTTACAAATCTCTAACATCTCTTAAAATAATTCCTAAGACTTAAGACTTCACCGTATCAATAATTACAAAATGACCTGTAAGCATTGTTCCAACATTGCATGTTGTTGTCGTTGTTGTTGTTTTCATGACATGCTGTATTAGTAACTTTAATATACGGATACTTGTCTCCATAATGATTGGATTATTTATTTAAAGGGCATTATCGTGAATATCCTTCAATTCTTTTAATCTGTCTGCTTTTATGCAACACCCTTTTGTGTTTTACTTCCTGCCCCACTAGAACACTTAAGGGTTCTTTGGTTGTCCCTCTAAGGAACCCTAAAAGTGTTCTATGACGCTGCTAATGTTATAGGCTTTCAGACAACTAAGATCCGTTAACTATCCAAAGAACTCTTGAAGAAACATCTAAAACTTTCCGGGGGAAAAAAAAGTCTCAAATTTTAACTCCATTTTATTTATAGAAAACAAAAAGGGCTCAATCTAGAAAAATGTAAAGGGTCTGTGTAGAGTGTTCCACAGAAAACCTCTCTAGAATATTGAGAGAGAGCTTTTTTTCTAGCTCAACATGAAAAATATGAATCCATGTCATTGCATTATGATGACCTCTTTCTTCTCTTCCAAGCTTTTTTGGCCCAGATTTTGCTTACCTATTACACAAATCACTGTATAATGTTTTATAATATCTACCCTGTTAGGGACAATGGAGGACAATCCTGAAATCAATATTGAAATGTACATATTTTTTGGACGGCACCACACTCTTAGCCGGTCAAGCATTCTGCTACACACAGCATCGTGCCGCTGGACTTGTTTTCATTGGCTATATTTAGAGTGGCCTGCTCCTATGCAGATAGAATACTAATGAGTGCTGTGTGAAGCCTGAGCCAGAGTGGATAGCAAGTGGCAGACTCATCTTTCTGCACCGTTAAGCTCATGCATATACACACACACACACACACACACACACACACACACACTATACAGTGTGCTGCAATCTCTCAGCCCAATAATGTTCATTTCACATGCTAAATTCACCAATATGAACGGGAGAATGAAAGAGAGGCTCTCGTGGGGTTTTGTTGTGAGTTTTCCCACTGATATACTGTACAAAAAGAGTGAAAGGGAATGGCAGAGAAATGCGAATTAAAAAGGAAAAACTATCATTAAAAAAATGATCATAGAACATATGTACACTATATGGCCAATGGTTTCTCTTACTCTTTCCAGATTTGATTCCCATTTACTGTTATAATAACCTCCACTCATCTGAGAAGGCTTTCCACTAGATTTTGATGTGTGGCTGTGAGGATGTGAGCTCATTCAGCTATAAGAGAATTAATGAGGTCAGGCACTGATGTTTGCTGAGGAGGTCTGGGGTGCAGTCGACATTCCAGTTCATCCCAAAGGTGCTCAGTGGTGCTGGGGTCAGGGTTCTGTGCAGGACACTTCAGTTCTTTCACTCTAACCTTGGCAAACCATGTCTTCAAGGAGCTCGCTTTGTGCACAGGGGCATGGTCATGCTGGAACAGGTTTGCACTCCGTAGTTCCAGTGAAGTGAAATTGTACCATTACAGCAAACAAAGACATTTGTTACAATTGTGTACTTCCAACTTTCTGGCAACGGTTTGCCGTAGACCCGCATTTGGGTGTAATGGTCGGGTGTCCACAAACTTTTGGCCTTTTCTTGGCCTTTTGGACATAGAGCTGTGTATGTTTATATTGTTATATTGTTCAGATAACACAACTTTTCACAAGGTTTACAGTTCCAGCCTACCTCAGCTATTCATTTCCTGCGTCTGGTTTATCTCACGTCTCCACGCCACATTCTCTCTCTCTCTCTCTCTCTCTCTCTCTCTCTCTCTCTCTCTCTCTCTCTCTCAGACAATGGAAAGCAGCAAATACAAAAAGGCAACATTAGGCAGAGGTATACTGATCAATGCACATGGATGACTGATGTGTCATCATGGAGATGTTGAATCAGGAGATTCAGAGTTATGTTGAAGCTGAATAAATATTATTCAATAACAATTGATGCCTTCAACTCAAAAACCAACAATTGAACAGTTGGAGGAACGGTCTCAGATACCTGAAACCGATATGTACAGTGGTGTGAAAAAGTGTTTGCCCCCTTCCTCATTTCCTGTTCCTTTGCATGTTTGTCACACTTAAGTGTTTCGGAACATCAAACCAATTTAAACAATAGTCAAGGACAACACAAGTAAACACAAAATGCAATTTCTAAATGAAGATG
>JAFFST010052289.1:153883-166722 GCA_022414735.1 Noturus placidus
GTGTTTTTGTGTCTTTAATTCATTGTGCCCTGGAGCGAAATGATTGACAACTTGATATGTTTTGTGCTTACGATTTCCCACAAACACTGAGAATATTGTGTGTGTGTGTGTGTGTGTGTGTGTGTGTGTGTGTGTGTGTGTGTGTGTGTGTGTGTGTGTAAAAAAAAAAGCACAGTATGTCAGTTAGCTCGTAACATTCTGAAGAGAAATCCAGGCTCTTACAGATTTGTCTGCTACAGACCTTCAATCAGTTTATAATTTCATTTCTACAGACAGCCTTGCTACCGATTCCACCATGTTATGTAAGTGTGAGGGTTCATTATATAGTAGACTGCCAGTCAAAAGGATTTGAACGTCCTGATCTGTATAAAAAATGGTTAAATTTCAACAATTGGGTTTAAGATAAATTTTCTAGAATTAGACAATTTAAGAACTGACCTGAGAACACTGCAGGTTAGTGCTGTGCACGTTTGCCTCACCCCTCCAGGGTCAGGTGCTCGATTCCCACCGTAGCCCTGTGTGTGTGGAGGTTGCATGTTCTCCCTGTGCTGCGGTGGTTTCTAGGATTTTATGCCCGTTTGGTCAGGAGATATATTTTGGGTGCCATATTTTGTCACATGGTGTCAGATCTGATGTCTCACCTTGCAGAATTGATGCTATTGGAGATGAGTATCAAGTACCTGGCCTGTTGCACATTGTAAATAAGTCGATATTGTATATACAGTTGTAATTGCATATACATTGAAAAAAGAAAAACCAATCATTAAAATTGCATTATTTATTTTTTATTTAGTACCACCTTGAATAAGCTATTGCACATAACAGATGTTTACATTTAGTGCACAAGATGCAATAATGACTGAATTTACACAAATGAACCAGCTGAAAAGTTTACACGCGCTTGATTATTAATACTGTGTGTTGTTACCTGGACGATCCATGACTGCTTTTATGTTTTGTGAGAGTTCACGAGTCCCTTGTTTGTCCTGAGCAGTTAAACTGCCCACTGTTCTTCAGAAAAAAATCCTCCAGGTCCTGCACATTCTTTACATTTCCAGCATCTTCTACATATTCGACCCTTTTCCAACAGCGGCTATATGATGTTGAGATCCATCTTTTCACACTGAGGACAACTGAGGGACTCAGGTACACGACTATTACCAGGATTGATCAGTGTAGTACGTATGTGTCATGTTCCCCAGCAGATGAGATGTAAAAACACTTTTTTGGTTTGCCAGTTGATCTTTTCAAATTTCTTTCTGGTCCTCCTTGAGAACTGCTTTTGGTGATCAGACTTTCTGCCATGTGAACAATTCACAGTGGTTTGTCCTTAGCCCAAGCAGTGGTTGAGCTGAACCACATTACAGTAGTTTCACTAATGTGCCTGTAGAAATGGGACGGGAACAGAGCTTGATTCAGAGCCATGATATCCTCCCAGTTTTAATAACTGATAAACATTTACATTTTCATTACGTTTATTCATTTAGCAGACGCTTTTATCCAAAGCGACTTACAAGTGCACACTCATACACCAATGGTAGCAGAGCTTCCATGCAAGGTGCTAGCTTGCCATCGGGGGCAACTTAGGGTTCAGTGTCTTGCCCAAGGACACTTCGGCATGGGATCACCCGGGCCGGGATTCGAACCACCAACCCCATGATTAGTGGATTAGTGGACCCGCTCTACCGACTGATCCACAGCCACCCAAATAAACAAACAAAGCCTCCGCTAAATACAAATGAAGGGTGTAACACAACACCACGAAATGTATGTGTATCTGTTCAGTGCTCCAAATATATTGATCTGTATTTGAATTTAAACCTGAAGTAGGTGTGGCCTAAACCTTTTATTTATGTATTTATTATTATTATTATTATTATTATTATTATTATTATTATTATTATTATTATTATTATTATTATTATTATTTAATATGAACCTTACCAATTTTCTTTTGTTAATCCTGCTTGCAGATTATATTTTTGTCTGTGCTACAATATAGTATTTTCTAACAAATGTATTGCTTGTGTTTACCAAAATGCAAATAAACTTGTTGAACGCATTATCTCTTTATTTTGATTAATAAAGTCTAGATATTTGGTTACATCCCTATTTCAAAAATTATACCAGTCTCTCTGTCTGTTATTAATATGCCAGTTCCATATATTAAAACGAAACACCTCTGGAAGTCATATGCCTTTGGCACTGTTATTACTGGGATGTTTAACAATGCAGTGTAAGGTAGCTTCAGTCTGTAGAAGGCAAAGCAGAACAATCTACAGAATTTCATACAAAATTATTTTAAAAAGATAAAAGCATTAACAAGGGAACAATAATATGTTTATTAAGACAATACATTTCACTTTATAATACTGAGAGATTGTATTTTCAGTGTGCTGTACTTTTATAAGGGTGGTGTGGTGGTGCAGTGTGTAGCGTTGTCTCCTCACATCTCTCAGGTTCTTGGTTATGTGGACATTTTCACATTTTCCATGTGTCCATGGAGTTTTCCTCTGGATTCTGTGCTTTCCTTTGACGTCCCAATAACATGTCAGGTGAATTGGTGCATTGGTGATCCTAAATTGCTCCTAGGTGTGTGTGTGTGTGTGTGTGTGTGTGTGTGTGTGTGTGTGTGTGTGTGTGTGTGTGTGTGTGTATGATGCTGTGTTATGGACTGGCATCCCATCCAGGGTGTTTTTGGATAGACCACTGATCCACTGTTAAAGAGCTTACTGAAGAATCCTGAATGAATATAAGGTTGATGAGAGCTTCTTTGGATAGTTAAGGTTTCTTAGCTTCCTTAAACTGGTTTTAGTTACAGTATATGATTCTGCAGAAATTCTTAACCTAGAGCACTGTTTGTCATAGCCTGCCGCATATCCTGGGCTGGGCATTCTGGGCTTCAGCCCCAAAGATTTTTTCTTCAGCCCCAAATAATTCTCCACTTGGAGCGGTTTGTCACTACGTAACTGAACATCAGTCAAAGAAGACGGATGGGTTGTGATTTTGTATCTTCAGTGAACGGATTGTTGTATTTTATCTTCAGTGAATGAGACCAATCAGACAGGCTTTACAGGTATATACATTGAAATATTCGTGTCTTATTGGCTGACAGCTCTCAATTTTGTCAAATGCTAGCTCGCACAGTGAGTAAAAAGGAAAATGTACTTTGCATGGCACTGTAGCAGATAAATAGTGATGTGTCGTTTGCGAACGAGTCGGCTCTATGAGCCGGCTCCTTTAAGTGAACGATGAGAGGCACCGATTTTTTGTTTATTTTTATTTATTTATTTATTTTTTTGTTAATGTATACAAGACAGAATAATACGACGATATTTTCACCACACTGCTAAGCCACGCGCACTACATGCACTGACTGAAGGTCATGTTGACGTATATACAAATCACATGTGATAACATTCTCCATTTTAATACATTCATTACATGCAGCTGTGGCTCAGTTGGTTGAGCGGGTTGTCCACTAATCCTAGGGTTGGCGGTTCGAGTCCCGGCCCATGTGACTCCACATGCTGAAGTGTCCTTGGGCAAGACATTGAACCCTACGTTGCCTCCGATGGCAAGTTAGCGCCTTGCATGGCAGCTCTGCTACCATTGGTGTGTGTGAATGGGTGAATGGGTAAATGAGACACAATGTAAAGCGCTTTGGATAAAAGCGGTATACAAGTATGCCACTTAAAATTTACATGCATTTTAATAACAAACACAACACAAAGGCAGAATGTAGAACTTGTAAGGGAAAACTGTCATATGGAGCAGGGTCTACTGACAACCGTCACAGCTATATCAGAACTGTACATCCAACAATGCAGTGGGTGTGATTTGTTTGGAATGTTTTGTTTTTTTTTGGATAGTACCATACACATGTGTAATAGTGTTTGATGTTTTTTTTACATCATGTAAGGTTTTTATGCTAAACATAATTCAAAAGTATGTACAATTAAAGGCTTAGAATAATTACACTGAATAATTTAAGTGATATATGTGCACACATACTAATCATACAGTGGGGGAAAAAAGTATTTGGTTTGTACTGATTTTGTACGTTTGCCCACTGACAAAGAAATGATCAGCCTATAATTGTATTGGTAGTTTTATATGAACAGTGAGAGAAAGAATAACAACAAAAAAATCCAGAAAAACACATGTAAAAATGTTATAAATTGATTTTTAATGAGGAAAATAAGTATTTGACCCCCTCTCAATCAGAAAGATTTCTGGCTCTCAGGTGTCTTTTATACAGGTAAGAGCTGAGATTAGGAGCACACTCTTAAAGGGAGTGCTCCTAATCTCAGTTTGTTACCTGTATAAAAGACACCTGTCCACAGAAGCAATCAATCAATCAGATTCCAAACTCTCCACCATGGCCAAGACCAAAGAGCTCTCCAAGGATGTCAGGGACAAGATTATAGACCTACACAAGTCTGGAATGGCTACTAGAACATTGCCAAGCAGCTTGGTGAGAAGGTGACAACAGTTAGAGCGATTATTCACAAATGGAAGAAACACAAAAGAACTGTCAATCTCCCTCGGCCTGGGGCTCCATGCAGTTGCAATGATCATGAGAACAGTGAGGAATCAGCCCAGAACTACACGGGAGAATCTTGTCAATGATCTCAAGGCAGCTGGGACCATAGTCACCAAGAAAACAATTGGTAACACACTACGCCGTGAAGGACTGAAATCCTGCAGTGCCCCTGCTCAAGAAAGCATATACATACACATGCCCGTCTGAAGTTTACCAATGAACATCTGAATGATTCAGAGGACAACTGGGTGAAAGTGTTGTGGTCAGATGAGACCAAAATGGAGATCGTTGGCATCAACTCAACTCGCCGTGTTTGGAGGAGGAGGAATTTTGCCTATGACCCCAAGAACACCATCCCCACCGTCAAACATGGAGGTGGAAACATTATGCTTTGGGGGTGTTTTTCTGCTAAGGGGACAGGTCAACTTCACCGCATCAAAGGGACGATGGATGGGGCCATGTACCGTCAAATCTTGGGTGAGAACCTCTTTCTCTCAGTCAGGGCATTGAAAATGAAAAGTAATTACTAAGTCATTACCAAGTACTAATGTTTTGCAGAGGGGTCAAATACTTATTTCCCTCATTAAAATGCAAATTACTTTATAACATTTTTTTTTTTTTTGCTGTTGTTGTTGTTATTCTGTCTCTCACTGTTCAAATAAACCTACCATTAAAATTATAGACTGATCATTTCTTTGTCAGTGGGCAAACGTACAAAATCAGCAGGGGATCAAATACCCATTTGAGAACCAAAAGAGCCAAATGATCTGGATCAATAAAAAGAGCTGGACTTCCCATCACTACAGCTAAACGCATACATTGATCACTTAGTTGTGTTTCCCCTTGGCTAGCGACACCAAACTAACCTAGTCTCCTGTTAGTTAGTCATTTTTTTTTTTTTTTTTTTTTTTTTATTGTATCGATCTGGTAGTCCTGCGAGCTCCTGTGATAACATCTGAGGCAAGTTTTATGATAAATTGAACATTTTGTCCACTTTTTACATTACTAAAGCAATTAACCCTCACATGCAATAAAAACAATGCACGCAAACAGTCTATTTAGAAGCATGTTTTTAAAAGTATTCTTGTTTCATGGACAAGAATCTGGGCTCAGTCCCGGATGATTAACAGTCCAGATAACGTCCCTGGTCATAGCCAGACATAGGGCCGGGTGAGCTGATGATTTTAGATTAAAATCGATTAAAATGTCTCCATGATTCGTTTTTACAGAGAGTATCGCGATACTAAACACATTTTGTCAGTTGCACTCAGATATTCCTGAGAGTAGACTTTACTCTATCCACTAGCCCAGTGTGTGTTCTCCCTGACAGACACACAAAGAAACCAATAATAGCCAAAAATAGGCAGTGTCTTAGCTTAGGTTTTCTCTTTATTTTGCTTGTCAACATAGTAACCTGGCTGACAACATGGAGGAGCTGGTCCTTACGAATTCAACATTAGTCACATGTACTGCTGAATTGTACACAAGAGATACCAACAACAATTGTCTGCAACACATACAAAGCTAAGACTTTCTTGGTTTATCTACCAAAAAAAGCACACCAAAGAGTCACTGAAAGCCAGATAACTTGCAGAGGTGCACGTGAACCATCCAGAAAAAGTGGTAAAACAAACAATAATAACAAATGTGTGAGAAAACAAACCAGAACCTAAAAGACCATCACTGATGATGTGAGAAATGCAATAAAAGCCAAAGTAATGAAACTCAAACCCATTTTAAATGTTAAATAAAAAATGTAAAAACCAACTCAGCTAATATTAAATATAAATATTTAAATTACTTATGTAAATCCCATTCCTATTTAACGCGTGTTTAAATATTGAAGACATTAGTAGAGGTGTAGTAGTGTACTAATTAGTTGAGGTACTTTTTTATTTTTATTAATGCTCCACATGCTTGATTGTTTTGTGGATCGTGGTCCAGCCTGAAACAAATGTGATGTGAGCATATTTTTGGTAGATTGCCCACCCCTAGCCAGGGGTCTTTTTATTTTATTTTATTATTTTTTTTAAATGATGGAAATCACAATGCACCATTATGAATGCCTGCGGAAATTATTTTACAGTTGCAAATCTTTGAGAATTCAAGTCTTCTTCTGAAGGGTGAACCAGAGGATCTACTCTATGAACCTAACGTTGTGTGTTGCATTACTCCAGCTAAGTGTTTTATTGTTGTTGTTGTTGTTGTTGGTGGTGGTGGTGGTGGTGGTGGTGGGTTTGTTTGTTTTTTTTTTTTTTTTTTTTACTATATTGACATGGATTGACTTGGCCAGTCTATAAACTTACATTATTTGGCAGAGAGTTTGTTTCTGTAGACTTCTGACTTCATTCTGTTGCTACCATCATGAGTGACATCATCAATAAAGATTAGTGAGCCTGTTCCAGAAGCAACCATGCAAACCCACACCATGACACTTCTTCCACTATGCTTTACTGATAAGCTTACATGTTTTGGATCATGAGCAGATCCGTCTTTTGTCCAAACCGTGGCCTTTCTATCAGTATGGTAAAGTTTACTCTTCGTTCCAGAACCATTGCGGCTCATCTATAAATTTATTTGAGAATTCCAATCTGGCTTTCCAGTTGTTTCTAATGATGAGTGGTTTTCATCTTGTATTATAGCCTCTATATTTCTGCTCTTCTTCTAATGATGGATTGTAAGACCTTCACGTTTGCCCCATGGAGGTTGTTTGTGATGTCACGGACTGTTGTTTTGGGTTTGTTTGTTTGTTTTTTTTTCCTTCACAAATCTCACAATGATTCTGGCCTCAAATGCTGTTGTTTTCTTTGACTGACCGGCTTGAAGTTTGGTTGTTAGAACACTAGTGGTTTCGTTCTTTTTAAGAACATTCCAAATTGTTGTATTGGCTATGAACAGTGCTTGTGTAATGGCGCAGACTGAATTTCCCTCTTTTCTCAGCTTCAAAATGGCTCGCTTTTCTCCCATAGACAGCTCTCTGGTCTTCATGTTGATTTATCCTTTTTAACAACAAATGCAGTCTTCACATGCTAAACCCAGCGCTCCAACCAGGAGTAGACATTCAGCGCTGTTAATTATTTAAGCAGTCAATCAATATCTAGATGTAAATATCAGGAAATGAAAGCTGAAATTCTGATCTCTCATCTCATATGCATCTTTGTGATCAAACCCAAATGTCTTCAGTGTATAGCTAAAAGCAAAATAATTGCCTTTGTCGTTTCAATACATTAGGGGACGGTAGATCATAAATCCTCAACTGTCAACCCTTGGTTTTGTGTGCACCATGTAACCAAGTGAGAACTTTGTAGACTTATCAATATATCTCATACATCCTGCATAGATTGTGTCACCTACAGACTTGACAGGAGCATCAGGTGGAGGTGAATTTATTGGTGTACACCAAGTTCTTCAGTCTTTTATAATTATTAAAACAGAAGAAGAGACAAGGGGGTTAGAATCGCAGACCTCTTCACAGATACAGACATAGACATAGACACATGAAGACACATAAACAACCAGATACAGGCACACACACCGAGACATGCGAGACACATCCCAGTGATAGTGGCACTTTCTCCAGTGAGCTAGACATCAGTGGCGCAGAGACCATAATGAGAATAAGGACAGTGTCAACAGACTGAGAAGATGGCGTGAAAAATGTAATCGCATGTGGCGGAGAAGAAGAGAGTGAGAGCAAGAAAGCAAGAAGCATGTGGAGAGAGAGAGAGGGAGAGAGAGGAGAGAGAGAGAGAGAGAGAGAGAGAGAGAGAGAAGACAGTAAGCCTGTAAATCCAGTGGGTCTTTTTTTCAGACAGAGAAGCAGAATAGAAGTGACAACGATTCCAGGGGCTGGAGCACTATGGGCAGAATACATGGAGCTGCGAAAGAGAGAGAAAGAGAGATAGACGAAGAAAAGAGAGAGAGACAGAGAAACGCAAAAAAGAGCGAGAACTGGAGAAATAAATAAAGAATGTGTCATGCAGTGGGAGGAGGAGGCATGCAGGCTGAAACTGTCAGGAGTGTGCTGCTGTCTGCAGATTAGAATCAGGAGCTATTTAAAGAGGACCAGCACACACACACACACACACACACACACACACACACACAAAACAATACATGGTCACACATAGACACATACAGACGTATACAGTGCCGCTCAGATAAATTTATGGTTTACATACTATAGGCTCAAATAGTGTCATAAATTCAGCGTCCACTTTAATAGGAACATGTGCATGTATTCATTCATGCAATTATCTAATCATCCATTCATCTGGCAACAGTGCAGTACATACATACACACATACATACATAATACTGTGCATGTACACGTAAAGAGCTTCAGAATGGTGTGACAAAAAAGGTCTGGAGAATACCCAGACTGGTTCCATCTGACAGGAACGCGTCTGTATATCAAATAACCCCTTTTAACGACAGTGTCGGTCAGAAAAGCAAGAATCTGGCTCTACAAGAATCTCTATAGTCGCTCAGGTGACCACAACTGGAAAATCATTACCTTGTGTATTTCCAATCTTCAACTGTCCGGTTTCAGTGAGCCTGCTCCCTCTTTAGCCTCAGTGACAGGAGTGGAACCTGATCTGGTTCTGGTGTTGTAGCCCATCTGCCTCATGGATCATGGTGTTGTGCTTTGTGAGATGCTTTTCAGCACACTACGGCTGTAAAGAGCATGACCATTCTTGTATTCTTCTACATGTTCTAGCAGCGACATATAAATAGTCATTCTATCACCAGCTAAAGAACAAACGCAGAGCACCAGCATACTTCCAGAGAAATAGGATTATCAGTACTACAGTTATCAGACAGTACTGTTTCATTTACATTTACATTTATTCATTTAGCAGACGCTTTTATCCAAAGCGACTTACAAATGAGACACACTCACACACCAATGGTAGCAGAGCTTCCATGCAAGGTGCTAGCTTGCCATCGGGGGCAACTTAGGGTTCAGTGTCTTGCCCAAGGACACTTCGGCATGGGATCACCCGGGCCGGGATTCGAACCACCAACCCTACGATTCGTGGATTAGTGGACAACCCGCTCTACCGACTGAGCCACAGCCGCCATGTACTGTTTCATAACGCACACACATTTTATGTTAGATTTGAGGTGTGTGTGTGTGTGTGTGTGTGCATGTGAGAGAGAGAGAGTCTGAGTTCTTTTAGAGGGTTGATACAATGGAGTGCAGCGAGTCTGCCTGTCTCTGTGACTCTGAACTCTTTTTACCTCCCCTCTTGGCTCTGACTGAGCTTTCGGTGATCCCTCGTGATGTCATCATTTTCCTCACACAGAGAGGGGCAAGATGGAGGTAGTGATGCATAACTTGAACCTCGCTGCGAGACTCTAAACCATCATGCTTCAATCTCTCCTTTCCCATCCCTGTTCATCCTTTCTGTTTCTTATATTTATCATGTTTGTGGCCGAGATGATCTCCTAATCTCTTTGTGCTCACGTAGCTTTCTAGCCTTCTTATCTCTCTCTCTCTCTCTCTCTCTCTCTCTCTCTCATTACTCATCCTTTATCTCCTTCTCTCTTCTCATTGGCCCCTCTAACTTTCTCTCTCTATTTCTCTCTCTTACCTTACTTCCCTATCTTGCATCTCTACACTCGTTCTTTCTTCCTCACATCACCTCCCTCCATCATTTGAAGGGCTACAAGCCCATCCCACTCATTGACTCATCCAAAATGCGTCACTTATCGTGCTCCCTCCATGCCTTTCCCGGAAGGATAGATCTCTTCTCTCTCGCTTTTGTCGCCAGCCGTCTGCCGTGTTGAAACGTCCCATGAGGCTCAGTGAGAAACCTCGCTCTCCTACGCTGTTCCCAAGCTCAGGAGGGACACACGCTAACTCCAGAGACTGTGGAAATGTTTTTATCAGCACAGAACGCCTGTGAAACTTTCAGTAGATCATTTGATGCTGTGACTGAGGCTCTGTCCACATATATATGGATTTATGTTTTTATTATTGTTTTTTTTTTTTTACTTTGCTCCACTTTTACTGTTTTCCTGTTGATGGGAAATCGGTATATTTTTGAAAAAAAAATGGCTGTTTGGGGTTTGTAATTTCTTATCTGGTGATGTGCTTGCGATTTAAATTCATTGTGTTTTATTATTACACCTTCATACATGTCTTGAAGTTAGATTTTGGATGCACTTTTTTTTTTTTTTTTTAAGTGTAATGTCAACCACGTTTTCCACCTTATTGTCAACCCATATATCAATTCTTGTGTCATTTTCTGGCTGAAGTCTTTCAGATTTTGTGTGGTGGCTTAGTGGTTTGCACGTTTCGCCTCATATCTCCAGGTTCGGGGGTTTGATTCCCACCGTGGCGCTGTGTGTGTTGCATGTTCTCCCTGTTCTGCGGGGGTTTCCTCCGGGTACTCTGGTTTCCTCCCCCAGTCCAAATACATGTATGGTAGGCTGATTGGCGTGTCCAAAGTGTCCGTAGCGTATGAATGTGTATGTGATTATACCCTACGATGGATTGGCACACTGTCTAGGGTGTACCATGACTTATTTCCGATGATCCCTGGGATAGGCTCCAGCTTCCCCGTGACACTGGCGGAAGGATAAGCGGTATAGAAGATGGATGGATGGATGGATGGATGGAATCTTTCAGTTTAAAATGTTGGTGTTTTTCCACATATTGCTCCCTACTGCTCAGTATAAATACTCTTTTTCTTGAGGCATTTGACATAATGGTTTATGACGTACAGTACTGTTACCACCTACTGGGCTGGCATGCTCATATGAATGATTTCATTTTCATTTTCCTGTGGACGTGTGAGATATTTATCAGTGCTTAAATGGGTGTCTTTGCTTGTTTTATGTATTTATTGACTTTTTATTGTTGCATATCTAGGCATTCATTCACGGCTCCAATAATAAGGCATACACTTATTTGTCAGATACTGTATGTTGAGAAGAAAAATAAAAAAATAAATAAAAATGTTGTCCCAAAGCAGATTTCTTACAATGACCTGTGAGAAACCTGGAAACATGTGCACAGTGTCCTTGCTATCTAAATCCATATACAGCAGCTGT
This sequence comes from Noturus placidus, assembly GCA_022414735.1. Classification (NCBI taxonomy): domain Eukaryota; kingdom Metazoa; phylum Chordata; class Actinopteri; order Siluriformes; family Ictaluridae; genus Noturus; species Noturus placidus. The sequence continues at coordinate 165,492 of JAFFST010052289.1, forward strand.
TAATCAGTATACTTCCTGACATAGATCCAGAAAACCTGCTTACTTACAAGAATGTAGTCTGAAATATCCAGCTTGTAATGCAAAGATGTTGGGAGTGGCACAGGCCATAGACTCATGACACTAATGGCCAGTTTATGGGCTGTAAAGCACTGAGCAGGCTGTCAGCAGGAAGGAAAATCCCCTGACAACAATGTGTTTTTCTCTATATTTTAGAGCTAGTTAACTGAGGATCTGCTTGACAAGTAATCAACGTTCTGTCTTCTGTCCAAACTGTAAACCAGAAAAAAAAAATGATGACAACATGGTAACTGCACTTCTAGGGGTAATTTATTGGCCGACGGTGGATGGGGTTTATGCGATTTAAAATCTGTACTGAATTTACATACTATTTAAAATGTCAAACCTGAGGTCAGCTCATCTCTTTAAAAACAGGAATAAATTTATCCCAATGCTTGAATCTGTTGGGTGAGAAAGTGCTGATTGATTTTCTATAACAGCAGCTTGCACAGTAGTTCGGCCACCATGCAAATCACAGCTGTACAATAACGTGCTCTTTCTAATATGGCATCATTTCTATAGTAATTTATACAGCGACTTGTATGGATTAATATAACAAGCTATGTTGTTTTTTTTTTTCTTTCTTATAAATAGTCAAGAGAGGAAAAAAAGAGAGTGTGATAAGTGAGTGACTATTTGAAGCTGCTGCAATGTAATACAGTGGAAGCAACAACATTAAATGTAACTATAGATGTTTAAAACGTATTGTTATTTAATCCAAAACAATTAAATGTTTGGAAATTGCGGAGGTATAAGAGGAATAAAACACTCCAAGACCCAAATGTATTATTATCCTTCTGTTCTCCTGTATATTTCAAAATCATAGGACATTTTATCCAGTAAGAAAATACAGAATTATTAAACTAATATTACGTTACATGTGTGAATCCTTTGAGTGTTTGAGTGTTAGATGGTTAAGACTTCAAACAGTGTCCATCCATCCATCAATCTTATATACTGCTTATCCTATTCAGGGTCATTGGGAACCAGGAGCCTATCCCAGGAAGCATGGGGTACAAGGCGGGGTACACCTTAGACAGGGTGCCAATCCATCGCAGGGCACAATTACATACACATTCGCACACCCATTCATACACTGCGGACACTTTACATTTACATTTACATTTATTCACTTAGCAGACGCTTTTATCCAAAGCGACTTACAAATGAGAGA
>JAFFST010052289.1:173066-193549 GCA_022414735.1 Noturus placidus
ACCCTCAAATGCTCATATGTATGAATGCGATAAATGTAATCTGCCAAATGGCATACATGTACATGACAAACTGAGAGGGAGCGAGAGCACTATAGGAATGAGTGTTTATAGCTGCTATAACCTATAACCTATAGAAGTGGTAACAAGAACTAATGTATGTTGCTGTTATGAGAGGAATTAAACATGTCAATGTACTGTTATAAGAAAATAATCAACTACAAGGCAATAACAGGAACTCTGCTTCAAGTCAGGCTGCATCACATCATTGATTATCATTGATTATTTTCCTATACAAGTGTGCCTCATGGTGTTCTAGTTCTTAATATGAAGCCACATCCATCTTCACCTAAAGGAATGGTTTGTCCCACATTAGCGTCTGTTGCATAAAGCAATTATTATTCTGCCTCTGTGATCTGTTGGTGCTTTTTTTTCCCTAGAGTAGCAGATGATTTGACCTAAACTCTAACAATCAGTGTGTAACTCGCTTCATGTACACGTGATGAGATGTGCAATCTGACCTCAATGCTCAACGATCATAACTGCAAATTGGAAACAATTCAAGTCATGTGATAAGTTACAGAGGTTAATGTTCAGGTTAAGAACGGAGTTAGCATTCATACATTTCTGCCAAAAAGTAGCTAGGATGTTCTTGCTTGTTCGGATGTTATTTTTGCTTCAACAACTATATAAAGCAACAGCAGTTATTCTACTGTTCATTTAAAAATCAGTTAGTAAACCAATTCATATTGACCTACCACTCTCTCTCTCTCTCTCTCTCTCTCTCAACTCACCCATGCCAATCTCTCTTACTGGGAAATATACGGAAGGTTTTAAAAGCTGATGAATGTGTCAGGAGAAAGGAAATGCATGCGAATTCATTAGTGACAATGAGGTCTTATTAAGCCTTTCCTTACACACTCCCACATCTTGCTTCCAATTTTCTTCACTACACAGTGTGAATCTGAGAGAAGTGCAGTAAAAGCTCTGGACCACAGAGACAGGGTAGTCGATTTCCCTGTAATGAATAATTCACTCTTTTTTTTTTTTTTAAAGCCATCATTCAATACCTTACTGTTTCTTCAAACATGAAAAAATCCCAAAATCAGTAGATAAGGGCAAACACATTGCAAAGAAAAATAACAAACAAACAAACAAAACTGTACGTGATGTCGTCCGATCATTCCCATTAACCATTGCTGATTGGCGATAGTATTGCTGAGGGAGTGGTCAAGCATACATAATGCATGTTGTGTACATGTGATGGCATTACAGTGGAAAGGTTACAAATTGTCTGTAGCTGCTAGTCACTAGCATTTATCCATCCATCTATCCATTTTCTATACCGCATATGCTTCCTTCAGGATCATAAGGAACCTGGAGCCTATCCCAGGGAGCATGGGGCACAAGGCAGGGTACACCCTGGACAGGGTGCCAATCCATCGCAGGGCTCACTAGCATTTAATTTTCTTCAAATTAATTATCATTTACCTGCCCTGCGATGGACTGGCACCCTGTTCAGGGTGTACCCCGCCTTGTGCCCGATGCTTCCTGGGATAGGCTCCAGTTCCCCGTGACCCTGAAAAGGAGTAAGCGGTTGAAGATGGATGGATGGATGGAATTATCATTTACCAAGTGGTTCAAGTAAAACCTTGAACTCAGGACAGTAAATAAACCTAACAACTGAGTAGCTGTACTTAAGCTGATAATAGAATGAACCCTTTACTGCATGGTGTTGCAGCAGTTATCTCCAATATTATATCTCTACTATTTCCCCATGTAACTGTGCATTCATGAGTTCATGAAAAGATACCAAGCGTCTTCAACAGTATATTTAAATTAAATTGTTTTACGTTTTCTCAGACATTTTGAAATTGTACCTTATTTTCAAAATATTATGTTTCAAGAGAAAGAATTAATGATTCAAGAGAAAGAATGAAGATCCTTCGCCCAAATTTTTCTTATGTATTTTGAGTGAGCAGATCCATCCACATACTTTTTTACAACTGTAATTCCTTTCTAGAAGATACAGCTTTTACTTGCTTACTAGGTGGCAAAGATACTCTGCAACTGAAAATACAATAATTGGACTTGTAATTTCATATATTTTCTATTAGTTTAGACTATGTGATACTTTCCATCATTTCACATTGTTGCTATACAATGTTGCCAACTCATTCAAGTAATAAAAATCAATTTAAAAAAAAAAAAGGTTTTTAAGGTAAATGGGATATTTCATGCAGCAGAGGGTATATAAGCTACACACACATTCTCTGTGGTGAACAGCGACAGACATACTTTAAATTCTTATATAGTGCAGTCGCACTGATAAACAATATATTGTTTCTTTTATTAATTTAAACCCATGCTCATGTTTTACTTGTACAGTGTGAAGGAAAACAAGAGTGCTAATTAAAATGGCTGCTCATTCTTCTCAATTTTAACCCTAGAAGCACTTCTGCACCTTTTTGTGATTTCAAAATACGAGTTCTTATAAATAGCAGAGACCAACCCAATGAAATGCAAAGTCAATGCATATGGTTTCAATTATTTGTATTATTGTATATGTATTTTATTCTGATAATTATCGTATTTAATCTACAGCAGTAAGACTTGCTATACTGTGGGACAAGCTATTTTTCCAGCACTTGGCACTTATATATGTATATATATATATATATATATATATATATATATATATATATATATATATATATATATATATACTATAATAGAGAACTGAACCATTTGTGTTGCTTAGGAATTTTTAACGTTATACAACGGCATCTGTTATGTGGAGCTTCTGGAAAATTCTTCAACTATGTAAAGTTAAGAGACAGATTTATCGTCATATTTTGAGGATCACTTGACTATAGAATAATCAGGATTCGTTTGTTTCTCATGTAACTATACATCTATATACATCAATTTTAGCAAAATGAATTATTTTCTAGCTTTTTGCTTGTATGCTTCAGAAATACAAAAATACAGACCGTAAGCCTTTTATTTCTCACTCCTCCTGAACCCATGACTCAGGGGTCAGGACTCTCCTCCTACTACACACACACACACACACGCACACACACACACACACACACACACACACACATAAACACACAGTGTTCGCATACTGAGAGTAGGAGAGAAACTCACAGAGCCTGAGTCATTTACATAGTGTTGGTGTGAATGTAGTGTGAACCTCAGTACTGATTAGGATAAAAATGGACCAAATTTTCTAATTCATTGCTTCTTTGGCATGTTTCTAAAATTAAAAAATGTAATACAATATACAACTGTACAATACAATTATGTGATGTATTATTATTATTATTATTATTATTATTATTATTATTATTATTATTATTATTATTACAGTGCATCCGGAAAGTATTCACAGCGCTTCACTTTGTTCACATTTTGTTATGTTACAGTCTTATTCCAAAATGGCTTCAATTCATTATTTTCCTCAAAATTCTAAAAACAATACCCCATAATGACAACGTGAAAGAAGTTTGTTTGGAATCTTTGCAAATTTATTAAAAATAAAAAACAAAAAAGCTAATTTACATAAGCATTCACAGCCTTTGCCATGGCACTCAAAATTGAGCTCAGGTGCATCCTGTTTCCTTTGATCATCCTTGAGATGTTTCTACAACTTGATTGGAGTCCACCTGTAGTCAATTCAGTTCATTGGACATGATTTGGAAAGGCACACACCTGTCTATATGAGGTCCGACAGTTAACAATGCATGTCAGAGCACTAACCAAGCCATGAAGTCCAACGAATTGTCTGTAGACCTCCGAGACAGGATTGTATCGAGGCACAGATCTGGGGAAGTGTACAGAAACATTTCTGCAGCATTGAAGGTCCAACATCCGTAAATGGAAGAATATTGGAACCACCAGGACTCTTCCTAGAGCTGGCCGCCCTGGCCAAACTGAGCGATCAGGGGAGAAGGGTCTTAGTCAGGAAGGTGACTAAAAACCCGATGGTTGCCCTGACAGAGCTCCAGCATGTCTCTGTGGAGAGAGGAGAACCTTCCAGAAGAACATCCATCTCTACAGAACTCCATCAATAAGGCCTGTATGGTAGAGTGGCCAGTAATGTATTCAGTAACTAATGCAAGTTTTTTAGCATTACAATAAAGCATTACACAATATGTAAAGTATGAAATGTTTCATTCGTAACGACTAGCAACTTGTCCTGGTAGTGTGGAACAACACTACTCATTAGCTCTTGCAGATCACATGAGCTTGTCACATGCCTCACTAATCACCCTAACCTGTGTCTGGTTATGCCTTTTTTTTAGCAACCTATTTAACTTCTGTTGGCTATGGGTGTGTCTCAATCAGCTCCATAGTTCAGTAATCAGGGCACTGATCAGGGAGTCGGCCATTTTAAGGGCTGTCTCATTTCCAAAATCCTTCCAGTACACTGTGACGTTTTCTCCCTAAAAAAAATCCCACAGTGCACCACAAAAACCAGAGAACATAAATGCTCACTGTGTTCCCTTTTTGGGAATGACTTTTAAGTGTTTAATGATTTAAAATCTCTAATAAGATCCTGCTTACAATCCTGCTTGGAGTACCATGACAGAAATGTATGAGATTAAGCTAACAAATTAATATGGCATATAATGTCAAAAAGATATCAGTCCTGTCTGTTGATGATAAATGCCAGTGGTGATATTGCGAGTAGCAGGTTATGATGCTGGAAATTAAATCATCAGTGTCCCCATGTGTAGTGACCCAGGGTCCTTAAAAGCGCCTAATCTTGTGCACACCATATACAGTACTGATTCACGACCTAGGAGGCTGATTGAGACAGATCTTATCTGTTTATTGGTCTAGATTTTGTCATGTTTCACCCATGTTGTTGTTTGTTTCTCATCTAGAATCCATATTCCTCCTTATAGTCATGTTTTGGTTATTTAAATAAAAAGCCTGCACTTGCATCCATCCCCAACAATTGTTCCTGACACAACTTACACAGAATTAATATCCCTTGTGTGATGGAAACTTGTTCAATGTGAGTGGAATGGTGCTGGTTTTCCATCAAGAATGAAATCATTCTCAATCATTACAAACATGCAAGTAGATATATTTTGCCTTGACCTTCTTAGGCTTTGAGCATTGACTTAATGCGTAGCCTACTTTAAACCTCCTGCAGGTTCAGAGTAATGTAAAAGGATTTTAACGCTCACGACCATCTGCAAACCCACATCCTGAAATAGCCAAACCCATATCTAAAGATAGCCTTACACATATCTATAGCAATGGCCCACATATAATAACTGGGAGCTGTACTGTGCAAGTTCTCAAACGCTACCAGGATCCAGGGAAATTCAGGCAGAAAATAATGGCCTGTTTTGACAAGCAATTAGGAGTAGTGCAATCTGTATACAGCGGATCAGACACTCTGTGGCAAATCCACGCTGCTCAAGCCGGCTGATGCCCGATGCCCATTACCCACTAACGTTCTGACTCTGCCTTTGATTAGCAGGCTGTCGAGAGCCTGTTAACGCACTCGTCACAATGTTTTTTTTTTCTCCTTTTTTTAAGAATCCTCACATCCATGCTAAGGTCTTGGCTCAAGTGCAATTTCGGAGGTGAGATGAAAAAGAAGGAGTTGTGTTCTTAATAAAAGCGCTGGCCGGTACTCCGATGTACGACATGGTAATTAGCCACTAATGGTCAGAAGGACCACTTCAAAGACCCAATTTATTTATACCAAAGCCATGTGCGAGTGACGTGTCTAACCAATCCTAGATCAGGCTCCATCCTATACAAGCTCTACGAGCAGCATCTCTTTCTCTATCTCTCATTCCCACATACACACTTATAGAGAGTACCCCCTCTAAAACTCATCAGAAAATAATTGAAAAACACACAGAAGTGGACACTTTCTACAAGGAGACTCCATAATCAACTAAATACCTTCTTCACATTTTGAACCGGCAGTAATGGAGTATCCTTGCAGCTCAGAAAAATATGGAGGATGATGAATTCCCCTCAGCGGGATATAATAAACAGTACAGAGGAAGAGTCAACAGAGTCCGCTCTGCTTGGGCACAGGGGAAAAATAGAGTGAAATTGAGCAGAGAAAGCCACGGAAAGCTCTAAGAAGACAACAGGGATACAGTATGAGTGAAAGTTGCTTAAATGCTCTTTGCAGGGATGTTATTTTGGAGTCAGCATGCAAAAAAAAATAAATAAAAAATAAACAGTGATCATAATCATGTTCAGTTTCTAATTATCGTGGACAGGATATTCAGTTTTTAGTTAGGTTCTGAGAAAAATCACTCCAGAGGCTGGATATTATATAAAGAATCATTAAAATAAATAAATAAATAAATAAATAACTTTGCTTGAAAACTTTCCTTTTATGTCTACTGGGACGTGATGATGTCTCTCCGAGGAAGGCGAAATGCACTCCACCTACAGAATTCCTTCAGCTCAAGCAGAAATGTGATTAAGTGTGACAAAAGACGTCCAAATCATGACACCAGCACAAAGATGTTGCGCAAAACAAATCCCGAAATACTGCTTATCTTTTTTTTCTTTCTTCCCCATCGAAATTTCCCCATCAAAGTCATGATCATCAACAAATTTTCCATATTTAAATCCTGTTCAAATAAATGCAGTCTCCTTGATCGGGATGATCTTTAATAATAATTTAATAATATCTGGGATTAATTAACTTGTCGCACCTGCATCTTCACACATGCACACTTCCTTACATATAAGAGTTCTCGTACAGGAAGGAATCCCATGGTTCCAGCAGACCTCAGGTCATAAAGTCAGTCAAGAGATCAGCATTAAAACAGATCATGATGAATAAAAACTCGTTCTCTATCTCGCTGTCATATAGAGTTAAAGGATAGATGACAAACCATAAATGCATAGACATTATATTATAAAGGCATGCATTAAATGTGTGTGAAATGTGAAAATCTACAGGGTTGTGAGTTTATTTTGTTGGTAACAATGTAGATCTATTTGAAAGAAAGAAAAACTATGTAAAAAATATCATAATTAGGAAATTGTAGCATATGTGTGGCATTTTAGGAGAAATTTTTACTATAGGGTGTATCAATAGTCTCCGTACATAGGGGGCTATGTATACCAGCGCCATGTTGGTTGTGCCTTCGTCAGTGTATGTTGGTGGACGTCCACTTCTTGGTTGGACCGCAACACTTCCAGTCTTTTTGAATTTGTTAATAGGTTTAGCAGAAGTGTGATGTGTGTGCATGTGTGTGTTATCTAATTGCCACGTTTCCTGTTTAAGTCCACATCCACACACAGTGTGTGCAGGTCCATTGTCATGGTGCAGGATCAGGTTCTAGGTGCGCCACTTCTCTGGGCATTTTTTCCTGATGCTTTCCCATAGGCGCTTAAGCACTTCAATGTAAAATCGCGTATGTGCACTTAGGTACAGAACTCAAATGTGGCGTACGCACCTGACCGCACATTGTAGTGCTTCAATGTCTGTGTGAAAGCATCAGGAAAAAAAAAAAAAAAAAAAAACGTCCGGAGAAGTGGTGCATCTTATTTTTGTTTCTGAATTAAAAAATTGAGACTGAAGGGGAAAAGATTACTTAAAAGATTACAAGGAGAGTACTTTGAATGGGATTAAAGTAGAAATACTGCAAATGTTATAACACTAGTATTTTTTAAACGATTCCAGGAATGTTTGAATCCCCTCCTCGTAAACCATGAACCCTCTCTGCAATGCTTCCCAGACTCCCAGGGATCCCAGAACTCATAAGAAGTGCATGAAGAGCATGACGTACATGGTGTAGTAGCTATTGTTTCAGGGGCACCAGTGGGTTACGTTCACAGATCACTGCTGCCAATGCCATTTTGCAGCCGTCTTAGTCAGAGTGTCAACTGCCACTCTCGGTTACAGCAGCCTGCACTTGCCCCAAATGGTGGAAAGAGGCCGCCTCCACTCTGACCCGCAATTACCCGACCCAATCTTTGCAGATGGAGCTCAGCTGGAGTCACACTCAAACAACTACACACATACACATACACACAGCACAGCAAGAACATGAAGCTACACATTTAACTGCACAAAGAGGTCCCGGAAACTTCACACGTCATGTACTTTACTATCATGATGTAAGATCATTTAAGAAAAATGTTGAATTTCTTTATTTCTAAAGGTGTTTATCTTAGCTAATGCTCGTCCGTTTTTAGAATAACCAACATTCTGCTACAGTTTCATCCTGTTAGGTTACTTAAACAGTATTATTTGGCTCGTTCTTTTTATATCTCTTTCCAAGCTTCACATGTGGCCCGAAAGCTCTTCTCATGCATCCTGGTGCCATATAATTTAGCTCACACTGTACAGTATCTATGTATTTCTGAGAGCCAGAGGATGAGGAGGATGAGGGTGTTTTTTTTTTTCCACCACCTTCAATAATCCAGCTGCAATCTGCACCATTTTGGGGGATGGGGGCCGACAAAAGGATGTGATTTTTAGTCTATAGACTGAAATTACGGTTGCAGGTCCTCATGGTGTTCCTTCCATTTGAAACACACTGTGGCCCTTTGCTAATGACTTGTTCCTGATGTGTTCATTCATCCTTTTTGCACTTAGGCAATCTGTTTACCCAATAATTTACTCCATAGCCTACCCACTCAGTGTGCCTCTTGAAGGGAAAAAGCTCAGGAATTTCTTCTCATTGTAGCTCTGATAAGCCCATCTGTGACCTAGAAAGCTTTAGCATCCCCTTTAAGCTTTTGGCACTGTTATCTAGCTGAATTGCTGATGGAGCTGCAGGCTATGTTATAGTACGGGTGCAAGGGCAAAGCTGAATGCATGCTCATTTGTGTGATTTGGTTTTATCCCGGGAAAACACTGCACGCCGACGTAATTTCTATGCCGAGTTGGGTTTCTAGAGAAAGAATAAATGCACTTGCATGGATGGCCAGAGAAATTTGGTACATTCAACAGTACTTTAGAAACAAAAAATGTGACACTGGTGGTGCTTGGTCCTTATTTATTTTTTGTGCTGTTTGAGTAGATTATGATAATGTTATTAAATGGAGCTTTATCGTGACTGACAGTTAGTCCAGGCAAAATGTGTTATTGTGTTACGGTAGTAATTAATAATAGAAATAGTGTGAGTCAGGATGGACTAGACGAGGAGAAAATTAGGTCACTGTTTTGATTGACAGAGGATTGGGAAATCATTTTGAAACTGTAAGCTTTTGGACCTTGTGAAAATTCACTGATTAAATGAAATCCTTTTGGGGGGTGGGGATTAGTATTTTGCTAACAAACCGGCCATATACTGTAACATCAGTTCTTAAAACAATTACTTGTCTGAATTGGAAGAGAATTAGAACCATCCTCTAGACCAGGGATAATAAACTGGCGTACCATGTTCTGCAAGTGGACATACAAAGTATTTCAGCAGACCAGACTGAGTACTTGAAAACCTTCTGTAGAAGAGCGGGTCACCATATCATGTAAAAAACCTGTCCATGGTTGAGTGATGTTCCTGTCCTTGGTTCTAGTTCTGAACCAGCTCGGCTATTGTAGAAGATCATCTGTTCCAGAGTCCAGGGTTCCATCCTGTTCTCAGGTTACTGTCTGGGTGGAGTTCCCTCTACTTATAGGCCTGCCATGATCAGGTGACGTGGCAATTAAGCGCGTTGTGTGACAAAAACGCTTCATTTCCACTCGATATTTTCTCAAAATCTCTTAACTTTTCTATCCTTTTTTTTAGAGGAAAATGAGAGGTAAGTAATGAGCGAGAAAGAGTTCAAGAAGTGTGTTACAGCTTGCTCCCATTTCATCACGGGGAGAAGTGCACACTTTCTGGGTGAAGTGTTAGCAGTGTAGTAGGCGATGACGGCCTCGAGAGGCTGTGCATGGTAACGCCTAGATTAAGCAGCTCGGCTCGCGATCCGGTAGAGGAGCCGGGGACGAGCGCTGCTCTATCTCTTGCTCTGTCTTCCAGGTTCGGCTCTCCGCTCGATTTTGGAGCTCGTGTCGCGACTCCTCCTTCCGATATGGAAAGCCAAAAGGGTAATAATTTCTCTCTGACTCCGAGGAGTTAGAAGGATATGTTAAAAACTGAGAGCGCCATATAAATAGCTGCTGGAAGTGATTACCCAGTGAAAGTAAATGCCTCACACTGCAGAAACTCTCCTGTCTTCCAAAAGTGCATGACAAAATCTCAGGCTTCTGGGGGAAAACCACGCATAAACCATATTCATAACCCCATGATGTTGGATTATTCTGCCATTGTGGGGATGGAGGGCATGGCTATTTAGCTATGCTCAAGTTGGAGGAGGCACTTGCAAGCTACCTCTCTCCACCGACGGCAGGTAATTACGGGGGCCGGCTTGCATCCAAGCCACGTAAGGCCACCGTGGCATTGGTGGGCAAGCCTATGCAGTAGTAGTCTTGCTTATGGGTCACATATGGCGGCATTCAAAGAAAGCTAGTTCCTTCCCTGTTGTCTCGAGCTCAGCCGGGCGTCCATGAGTGGAGCCTGGGCCAGCACTAGTGTGAGGGAGACCCAGAAGGTGACTATGGCAGCCTGCCAACCCCCGCAGACAGCCTGGGGAACCGGGCGGCGACAGTCGCGGTCTGCTACTAGGCCTGATCTGAGGATGATCATAAAGGCTAAGCAGGCAAAGAAGAGTGGTCCTGAGGGGCCGTGGAGGGATGTTTCTTGGGACATGAGGTTGTTAGGGCAGGTTGCCCCCAGTGCTACTGTAGGGCCTCCCCTAGCCAAGGTGTCCCCAAGTTTTCAGTGTTCTCTGGTTAGCGAGCTGTCACAGGGCAACGAAAACCTGATGCTTTCCCTCCAATAGAATGTGGAATAGTTAACATCACTAAAAGACCATCGGGAAGCATGCAAACTACTGCCAAATGTGTCCCCATGGGTTCTGTCTACCGTAGAAGGGTTACCGGGTCACCTGAACCGTACTCTTCGGACATACAGGTTCAGAGGCTGACGCTCAAACTTATCGTGTTACAGATTTAGTTCGAGAACTGGTTTGTGGCAATAGTTCTAAAAGGTGCATATTTCCACATAGGAATATTGCTAGCTTTATCCCCTCAGTCCTTCACAAAGTGAATTGATGTCACTCTGGCTCCATTGGGACCCCAGGGCATCTATGTACCAAACTACCTGGATGACTGATTAATTCTAGCACGATCCAGGGAACTGGCTGTTCAACATCGAGATGTTCTTCTCGCCCACATGAAGAGCTTGGGGCTCAGGTTGAATCTCAGAAAAGTATCCTTCCCCAGTGCAGTGGACAACTTTTCTAGGGGTTACAGGATTCTACCACGATGAGGGCGTTTCTATCCCCAACATGCGTAGTGTCAATCCTATCAACACTGAGCAGATAAAGCTGGACCTTGGGAGACTTTTGGGGTGGAGTCCACACATGTGGCCGAGGTCACATCTGTATGCTGCTCCCCCCATCTCTCTGCTCTTACAAACTCTAGTGAGAGTTTGCCAAGACAGTCTGCTAGTAGCACCTTTTTGGCCAGCTCAAACATGGTTCTGAGAGATAATATCCCTGTGAGATGGCACTCCTTGGAAGATTCCCATCCACAGGGATCCACTGTAGACCCAGTAAACTGCGCAATAGCTACAGTCCTGGAGCTCCTACAAGAACATTTCTCAGCGGGGTGGGCTCCTTCTACAATCAGGGTTACGTGGCCACCATTTCAGCCAGCCATGCCCTTGTTGAGGGGGAGCCTTTGTGGGGCAACACCTTCTAACTTCGAGGTTTATGCATGGTGTCAGATGGCTGAGGTCCATTTGCAGGCCACGCATACCTTCCTGGGACCTTCTGTGGTCCTGGAAGGTCTGTCGGGTGCCGCATTTGAGCCCTTAAGGACTATGGTAACTGTGGGTCTGGTCCCAGAGGGGCACCAGCTCATAGATTCTGGTCGCACAACTGAGGTGGTAGAGACCACGTTAAACGGTGGAGCCTCTGTTCCACAAAAAATGTTGGAGTATGTCGGAGCTAGAGAGCTAGCTAGTGGTTGGGAAATGAACAACTTTGGAAGAAAATTTGGAAAAATCTACACAGCTTTATTTTTTTTTTTTACTGAAGCACTTCATGCGATTAATAAAAGAGATCATCTTTGAATATGAATAAACTAGTAAGTATGTGTTTATTCTCCCTGTGTTAAATTCACAACTCATTTGTCTCATCAGTTCATAGTTCATGGTGCTAGGTAAAACTCATAGCGTGAAGTGTGAGTACAAAACAAAACACACCTACATTAAATTTTCTTATGTATAGCCACAACCAAATCAGCCTCCTTTTCCACATGACTCTCATTTAAACAGGCCAATGGCCAGGCCAATGTTCTATACACTGCCAAACAAATACTATCAATAGCAGTCCTCATCAAACAATGAAGCAACTGGCTCCACAAGCTACAGAGATTTTTTCTGGCAGCCAAATGATGAACAAGTAATTCCCTGTTGATGTTCTTTGTTTGTCTTTTGACTGTTATACAGTGTCTATGTGCATAAACCGTATTAAAAGCACATTGAGTGATTATAGACTCAGAGGAGACAAACGCACGTCGGCCATTCATCTGTTAAATCAGTCAGAAAATCACTGATTTAACACATCACTGAAAAGTCAGTGATCAGTGATACATTGTGCCTTTTCTAATCTGTAGTGTGGCATAGGCAGAGAGATTGTAATTGCTCTTTTAAAGGCACTTTTCTTGGGGAACAAATTGGGACTTTCCTTCCTAGAGCCAGATTGTTGAGATTTTAATAATTTCTGTCATTAATAGGCAAAAGTAAGTATCAAGAATATAAACCAGACTGAAAATTTACACTAATGCATTCGTAAATCTTTGTTTAACATGATTCTTGCATTCCTACGTAGCATCCGGATGTGGGCCAGATCAGGCAGTGATGCGCCACTGCTGGCCTTCTTTTGGCCCGGACAAAATTTATACTGTATGAGCCTGAAGTGGCCCACATGTAAAATAGAAAATATGGCCCAAATATCCCAAATCACATGTGGGCCTCTTTAGGCAAAGATGTGGTGCTCATTGCAATGTGCAATCTGGATGTAACTCTAAAGTGTCCTATGTGGTAAGTAGGGAATATGGCCCAAATATCACAAAACAAATGTGGCCCACCTTTTGGTGGGAAATGTGTCACATGCGGCATTGCTATGGTTTGCTTGTGGCCCAAATCTGGCAAACAGGAGTGGACCGAACAAGTGCTATCATTCCACGCAGTGTGTGGGCGGGGAGTGTCAATTGTGTGCCGGATCTGGGCCAGAGCAATTTTGCTGTCTGGGGTATTTCTATTTACTATAACGTTACTATAACACCTTTATATTGAAAGAATACTGAAAGTAATGACATGCTTTGAGCCCTTAACTATCTAAAATCCCTTGATGAACTAAGAGTTCTAAGAGTGTGTAAGTCTTTCTACCTTCATACCAAACTGGCCACAGGTGACTACAGGCTATAGTTTACAACAATAGATGCAGCTCCTCATTGTGTTCCCTCCAAATAAAACGCAGCATTTTCCTTTACTATTGATACATCCATACACATTGCATGTATGTATATTCATAATGCAAGTGGTTTTTAGCCAATACTACTACAAGGCACATTGCTACATAGAAAAAAAGAAGAAAAATCAAATATTTCCTCAATGGTTTTTTGGATGGGGAGCTTTCTCATAATGTTTGATACACAATCATAAAGCATTCACCTCTTTTGCCAATCCAAAGAACCCTTCTGTGTGCTGGATGAAACTTTTCTAAGAGCGTGGGTCATAGAAATTTGAAAACTGGCAAAGAAGGAAGCAGGAAGTCAATGAAAGTAAGAAATGAAATTAGGATCTTCAAGCACCTTGTAACTTTTCACCAAAGTGGACATGCGTTACAACAGACTGTAATTATAGTCCCCGCCTTTACTTCCTTTCTTTCTATCTGGGATTGACACTGTCCCATTGATGATGACTAGTTTGTGGTGTTTTCTATTCACCCTTTTTGCACTTAGGCCTTACATTTGATCAATAATACCAAAGCACAAATGACTAGAATATAGAAATAGAACAAGAACGAAAGGATTTGAAACTAGGAAAAAAAATTGGGATTATAAGTGTTTAGTAAATTTGTGCCAAAATGGACGCTGGTGTGAACAATGATCAATAATTCAAGTGCTTAGTAATGCAAGGTTGAAGCCATAGCATATTTTCAAGATATTATTCTACTGAGAATAAAATGTGCAAATAACAGTTGAATAGGATATATTACCCAACTCTGGTCATTGATCTGTCTTTTTTTTGTGCCAGGTGGTGGGTCAGATTGACAAGCTCACAGCGGACTTTGACTTTGACCCAGAGCCAGATGAATGGACAGTGGCAACAGCGAGCAGCACATCGAGTAGTGAACGTGGCCTCACTGAGGCCTTCAGGCTCGACTTCCTCAGCCACGATGTGCTTTCCGACGCCTGGGATTTCTGCGGCTACCGCAAAATGGCTCGGGAAGAAGATGAATTGCTGGAAGAGGAAGAGCCGGGGAGCTCTGCCTCAGCCACACCTACACCCATGGTCAACACATATTCGCAGATGAACGGTGGTCTCCCAATCCCCAACGGACCTTTGATTTTCACTCCAGACTCTTCCAGCGAGGAGGCATCAAGTTCCACGCACAGTCAGAAAACATCGCGCACCTCCGGGACGAGAGAACGGGTTCGCTTCAGCGACAAGGTCCTCTACCATGCACTTTGCTGCGATGATGACGATGAAGATGAACCAGAGGAGGAGGAAGGAGGAGAGGATGAAGATAAAGTGGACTGCGGGATGCCAGACACAGACAGCGAGCCGAGCCCTTTGGCTTCTTCGCCTATCCCTCCTCTCTCATCCTCCAAGTGCTCAACCACTCTTCACAAATGGCGGGAAACCTCTTCGGCAGGACCATCGCCCGTTAAGATGGCCATGCTCGGGCCATACACGCTGCCTAGGAAGGGTCCATTAAAAGCAGGCAGCAGGAAAAAACTGCTGCGCAACAGCAGCACTCAGACAGTATCAGACAAAAGCACGCAAACAGTATTGCCATACATCCCTGCGAAACAGAAAAGCAAAGAGCCCTAAGGAGAACTTTAACAGATAAAGCAAAGCAAACTGAAAGAATACTAGAGTGACCATATACTATTTAATATCAAATACATAGATACTAGATTAAGACACAAATTAATAAATGAATTACTAAATAAATAAATAATATATGGGAAAACAGTCTGACTTTGAAGTCATTCTACAGCTCAGGAAGTAAGCAATGGTCCAATTTTAAAACATAGTACACACTTTTGTGGAAAGAATCTCTTGTTTTGATTCAATAATGTTCATATACCTATAAAAGTCCTCTACTACTATGCCTGCTATGCATCATGAATAATTGGGAGTCATGCTTAAACGCCATATTCAGAGTTGGGTTCTGCATGTCTAGTGAGGAATTAATACTGAAATTGTGCACGTTGCTATTCAGATCTCAGAGATAACTACTATGAAGCACTACTCACAACAATGAAGCCATTTTGTTAATCGTTTTTTGCAGTTATTAATATGAAAATTTGTAGTTATTAACATGATTATTACAACTAGGACTACTCAAGCAGCATATTACTCATGGCATTGTTCTAGACTCCTATCAAATGTGTATTTCAATGCTTGTCATTTTCTCATGCATATATCATCATATTTGTTTTTTGTTTTTCATTTTTTTATTCATCTACTGTTTTTATGTTGTATTTTAATGTATTGCATTTTACAGTAGAAAAAAAATGACATATTCTCCAGTCCACGTTTTCTATAAATAATTGTTTGGGTTTAAAGGCAACCCCAATGGATAACTCCATTTCAAATGTTTCTACTCAAGAAAAGTCTGGTAACCTTTAAGATGTCAACTGAACACAAGTAGTTTTAATTAGTACAGTGGTCCACCTAAAAAAATCAACTTAAGTACCAAAGTAACCTGATTCTAAACACGAGTAATTTTTCCTACATAAATATTGGCATACTTTATCTTTTTAACCTTCTCTGAATACAAGCCATACTGCACAACTCGGTATAATACACTTTTTTATTTTTCAATTTTAAGTGGTCATACTTAGCTGTCATCTAACAAGTACGCATATCATTGGTATTATGTGCACCGAACATATTGCAGTATATTATCCTGAGCACTGACATATGAAAAGCAAGCTGACCATAGACCATTGCTTTTGCCCTTGATTTTATTTTTTTATAAACCATCCCAGTAATGAATCCCTTCATCTGCAGCTGAGTTTTAAAGTGGTTTGAGGGGTGAAAAACTGTATTTTTGGGAGCTACCTCTCCTCTGTGACATTTAGCTACCATCACCACCCCCACCCCCACCCCCATCCTCTCCATGAAGTAGTAGACCAAGGTTGTTGGGGGTGACGACTTAAAACCCAGACCACAAAGCTGAGATGCAAAAGGTTATGTCTCTCCATTTGGAGGCCCAGTGGGGAGTTGCGACTCAATAGTACTGTGTTTTATTCACAGGGATGATGCCAATTGCGTCCAATCGATAGCGTTGGTTCAAGGCCCAGCGAGTGGGCTTCTACTCTGTGTGCTCAGAGATTCTTTAACAAAACCCACCTCTCTGTCAGAGAACTTGGTATTTAATCTATGAGGGGAAAACGATCTGGAAGTGAGAAATACTAAGACAGTGTGAAAAAGTGAGAAACAGGGAGAGAGAGGCTGGATAATACTATAAATGAAGGGCAAAATAGCCCTTTAAATGAGCATTTGAAGACAGATTGGTCTTAATTACCCCGCCCAAACATGATCATTTGCTACCCAATCACCTAGTGCTGAATCATCTCCCAGGGGCATGGGAAAAGCACTTGGTTCTCCTCAGTGATCTATAAGAATGAGCTCCATCTTAAAGGGTTTTATGGAGGCAGATTTCACCACTCAGCAGACGTAGAGAAGTGTCCTAACATTTGAGCCAACTTAAAATAACTTATTTAATCAATCATGGGAAAATCTGAATTTCCCTTGCCATTGGTTATCAATTGAAACTCTAGGTAAACTCATTGAACCGCCATGGCTCCTATGTGATCATGTAGGAAAATCTATGCTACACCCACTTATGAAAGACCATGGGATTCACATGAAGAACAATTGGTAGTCCCATAATTCTCACAAACCCATAAGATGCAATATGACTTCCATGAAAATTCCAGACTGACCATTAAAGCTTAAAATTATAAAGTCCATATGAGGCCTGCATTGCATGGTTTGCATACTATAGTATGATGTAGTATGATGTTGATCTAGTAGAAACCCAATACGAACAACACATAAATCAAACTTCAATATGCAACCCATAAGAATTCACAGTTGATTGGGAAATAATTATTATAATGTAGCATGAATCCCCATTAAAATTTCAAATTCAGTGTGTGCCAATTAAACACACATTTCTAACTGACTATTCATTGGCAATTTCTATAGAAATCCTAAGAAAGTTCCAATGGAATTCCCAAGACAATTATCCATAAGGTTCTACTGATCATTCTAGTAACACTAAAGTATGTGGTACATTCAGCAATACTCAAATGCGGAGGTCTTCAACAGGGGGTCGCGACCCCTAGGGGGTCTGTGGAGGTACTGCACGGGGGTCGCGAAAGTTTTGGTACCTGTATGATATAACACAATTTCATACAAAATATATAATTAGGGGGTCTCTGCTCCATCTCGCCATCAGTTTGGGGGTCCTTGGCCTGGAAAATGTTTAAGACCCCTGCTCAAATGTGTTCAAAAGTGATAATATTACTTAGAATATTAGAATAATATTAGAATATATTAGAATTAAGAATAATACATACATTAAAAAAATAAAAAAAAAACAATTATGCAAAAAAATGTCCTGCGTACATCTCTAAATGAAACAAATTATCAACTGTCAGAGCTGACAGTCCAGACATTATGACTTCTGTTATTTATGTATTTATTATTTTCCTAGCATTTTCTAGTGTCTCTGGGGCCATAGAATGGTTCATAAAAATAATAGATACATACATACATACATACATACATACATACATACATACATACATACATACATACATACATACATAAATAAATAAATAAATGAGATACAGATACAGATATTGGCCTTGTGTCACACCCCAAATTCCTTGATATATTATGCATTATTGTCTTTCCTGATTTCAAGAAATAAGGGGATGAGGAAATATTAAGTTTAAGATGAAAAAATTAGCTTTTTATAACTGATAAAAATAAAAATAGCTTCTTGGCTGGCTAATCTCGACCCTTGTCTATGCCTTTAAGAACCTCTTTTGAGATTCATATAAAACATATACAATGAATTTCCACCTCCAATGACAGGACGAATGTTGCAGGTTTTTTGTAAAGGAAGTAAAAAAAAAAACAAAAACAAACAAACAAACAAAAACCCCAGTGAAGACATACAAAGGAAAATGATTAGTTTGATGTACAATGTAACATGCTCTACAGCCTGCAAGTTTCTTGATAAAATATAGGTTTTCTAAAGTGTCCAGATGGAAGAGCCAAGTGAATGACTGCACATTTACCATCATGATGAAATACCAAACACTGTTTATGTAGTCACGGTGACAAGAAATCGTGATAATCTTTTAGCTACAATTGCACATGGCGCTTCAGCAGACACAAGCAGAGCTGCCACAGAGGTAGACATTTTGCTTACATTTCCATTTGTCTTGCGCGTTTAATGTCAGAGACACTTCGGGAGAAGGGTGCATCGAATAACAATCAAAAAAATTCACACCCAGCTGTTCTGCCTGTCATTTCTTCAGTTAGATTGAGGACCAACAGGTCAGCAGATGCATTAACATGAACAAACAAAGCACCAGCACTGGCGCGCAGAAAGCGCATCAATCACCATGAATGGAAACAAGGCGAGACTCTAAAAGCCATGCTTTGGCAACTCGCTATGCCCATCCATGATTTATTTATTGATTGTTTTGTTTTTCTTTTTTTCTTTTTAACCTGCTATTTTAAAAAAACACAAGGAAGAATATATGTTGATAGGTAATTGCAAATACAGGCTTAATATTGGAACCAAACCGGAAAAAAAAGAAACATATATGTTTTATTGATAAATGATAAAGATGGTGCAAGAACATTTGGGTTATGTTCTGCTGTTCATGTGATGAACTTGACATCTCCCTAGAAGCAACTACTTATGAGATCTGACTCAATACCCACTTTGCTCGTGTCTAGTGAAAACACAGGCGGGAAAACTTAGAGAGGTTATTTAGCCAATTAAAGCATATAATGAAGTGCAGGTTGGTGGTGCAAATGTATTGGAAAGTGCAATCAAAGAGACAGGAAGTAATAAGCCTTCCAGCTCTGAGAGATGGGCAGAAGGTTGAAAAAATATTATTAACTAGCTGGAGACAGATGAGATGAAACAACATTTCATACTTTAAGATTCCAGTGCTTCAAGGCCAACATTAACTTCTATCATTATTGGTGCAATATGTATCTGCTGTTTGGGTAGAGAGGTGTCTGCTTTTTATTCTTGTTCTTTTGTGGAATGAGAAAATCAGACATAATTTCAAAATGCAACCCTTCTTTTACATCATCCTTTGCCTTAATCAGCAGCAGAAAACTACACAGTGAAGCGTATTCTACGGTAACTTGAGTAAATTTTGACTTCACTCAAACTGGAAGTGGAAGAAAACATACTGAGAATGCATTTCAAAACAAAATAGAAAAGTTTGAGTGATTGAACTGATCAATAAGTGCAATGAGCACCGAATGTTCGTGGAAATCAAAACCTTCTGATGAAATGTATTTTAATTGCATCTTATTACCTTTGTTATTACCACAAATTGAGAAAAAAGATATTCAGTCATATGTCATTATTTTTACTTAATATGTTGTTATTTGGAGTGCAAGGTGGCTTAGTGGTTAGCATGTCCGCTTCACACCTCCAGGGTCCGGGGTTCGAGTCCCGCCGGGGCCGTGTGTGCGGAGTTTGCATGTTCTCCCCGTGCGTCGGGGGTTTCCTCCCCCAGTCCAAACACATGCATGTTAGGCTGATTGGCGTGTCCGTAGTGTATGAATGGGTGTCTGAGTGATAAAGGAGTAAGCGGTAGAGGATGGATGTTGTTATTTGAACACAGTTTGTTTTTATTTTACCTTAATATGTCATTTTTTATCTTGCTATTTGACATTTCCTCATTGTTTCAATTTAATATTCAACACTCCACAGTATATGAAGTATGTTTGCTGTTTATATGCTTTTACCAATTTTAGTGTAGCAAAGTTTAATTAATGGTCCAGTGGTGCTGACACTTTATTGGTCTGTGTACATAGATATTTTTTTTATTTGAGTTTTTATTTTTAAATGAACATGAGAAAGCAGGGAAATAGCCTTTTGTTTATTTATTTATTTATTCATTTATTTGTGTATTG
>JAFFST010052290.1:1837-15658 GCA_022414735.1 Noturus placidus
GGGGTAAAAAATATTGATTCTGTATTGATATATTTTGTTGTACTCTGAAAAGTGTATGAGAATCAATAAAAATATATAAATCAACAACAACAAAAAAGAGACGAATCCTAGTTCACGGGTTGACTAAACCCCTAAATTTGTGCCTTTTGTAAGGGGTGAGAAGGGCCTCAGAGAGCCTCTAATATTTTTCGGAATACAAAGTTCAGCCACTCAACCAATTTATTCAGCCAATTTAAATGTAGTTATGACACTAATTACTTAGAAGAAGAAAAAATTGCAAACAAAAACTAATTTTCATTCCAAGCTTTTTGAGGGCCCTCCCCCACTGGGGCCCTTGGTAGTCAGTCCCCCCACCCCCTGGGGGGCCCTGGGTAGTCAGTCCCCCTACTCCCCTGCTTCTAAATAATGAAAACAGTCATGTCAAAAGATAGATCAAAGACGTTACACAAGTGTACAGTATAAGGAAATGTAGTTTAACTAGCTTCAGGCTTAAACATACAGGAAACCTCTGATATCCATTTTGTGGTTAAAATTTGCACATGAAAATTATTTAAATGACAACGCGTCTAAAATGTAAACAACAAAACAAAATGTAAAAAAAAAAAAAAAAAAAAAGATGAATAACAATAACATTAAAGTCTTGTCATTATTAAGCTCTCTGGGTTACAGTGGCGCGCGAACTGCGTGCACTCTCATTTCCCGCTCGTGACAGTCACTTTCGCGCCGCCAGCATCTCCGTACCCGCGCTTCAGAGTTTCCGATTCACTAACTTACGCACGCGTGCGTAAAGCCGCGCTGCTGCTTGCTCTAGGCGCAGGCTGCCTGTGCGCTGTTTGCGTAAGTGTGCTGTTTGGCGGCACGGCTGCGCACGCCCTCGCTCTGTCTGCAGTTCCGTGCTGGCGCAAGCGCGTCCTCCCGCGTGTGAGTGCTCGTCCTCAGGCCAACAAAACACAAAGTGCATTATTCCCCACTGGCTGCCTGACATTCAACCTAGACTTCTCCAGGGGACCAAAACGCCACTAGAGGGTGAGAAACGCGCTTTTTTCGCTAATTGGAGCAGCTTTTATAATAATTGCACAGTGTTTGAGCAGGATGCTGCGCGCTCTCGGCTTCGTCATGTCAGGAGTGTTCATGGCTGCTCGTGCTTGTGTCCGTCGTGAACGGCGTCCATATTACTAGCGCTCATACACACACTCACACGCACACGCATACACACACACACACACACACACTCTCTCTCTCTCTCGTGCACACACACGGAGTCCATCCCGTGTTCATAAAGACTGCTGCCATGTAGCCTGGTTATAACGAGTCTTCACTTAATGAATGAAATTTTATTCAGCTTGATAAGGATTTTAGTTGCTAAATCGTGTGATATACAATGGTTTGCTCATGCCACTTAGCTACACTGCTAGCTAGCTAGCTAGCCGGTGAATTTATAAAGCTAGCTGGCTAGCTAGCCGTCCTGCTAAATGCTAACCGTACATAATAGCCTCTGCCTTTAGATGTTAGCATAACAAGATGGTTGCTAACAGGGGTGGCTAATGCGGCAGGTAAACAATACCGAGAGAGCATTTTCAGCCCAAACAGAACACAACTAGCGCCGTGCATGTTTGTAAGAGTAGAAAACACATACGTGGTTTGTGGTATCCTGAAATAATTCAACATCATTTCACACCTACTTTTCCTCCGGACTCGGAAAGTCAATAGCTTGCTGGCTAGCAACCTCATTTTGGCTCAGGAGCTATGAGATTGTAAACTTTTCTTAACTCTCTTATCACTCCTCAAGTACAGCTTACAGTGCTGGATAATGAATCATTTCAACAACAAGAACAAAAAAGAAAGAAACGTGTGTGTGTGTGTGTGTGTGTGTGTGTGTGTGTGTGTTTGTGTGTGTAAACGTGCTGTAAAGGAATATAGCCACCTACCCAGTTTAATTAAACTGTTCAAGCTCTTGTGCTTGTCAAATCAATGAAAACATGTTTATATCCTGATCTCATTTATAAGCCGTGAAGAAAGTGGTCCGATAATTATTTCTATCATAATTACTTTGAGTTTTTTTTTAAACCAAGAACACTGAACATCTCGTGTTCTCTTCTTCCTTCCCTCCAGAACCCTGTTCCAGCATGTCAGAAACTTTGAAATATGTGGACGATGAACACAAAACTATTTTCCTGAAGATTTTGAACGAGCAGAGACTAGAAGGCGAGCACTGTGACATAGCCGTGGTGGTCGAAGACGTGAAGTTCAGGGCACATCGGTGTGTGTTAGCAGCTTGCAGCAATTACTTCAAAAAGCTTTTTAAAAAGCACGAGGTGGACAGCTCATCGGTTATTGAGATCGACTTCATCCGCTCGGACATCTTCGAAGAGGTGCTGAACTACATGTACACGGCTAAGATTTCTGTTAAGAAGAAA
Organism: Noturus placidus; assembly: GCA_022414735.1. Taxonomy (NCBI): domain Eukaryota; kingdom Metazoa; phylum Chordata; class Actinopteri; order Siluriformes; family Ictaluridae; genus Noturus; species Noturus placidus. The sequence continues at coordinate 4,255 of JAFFST010052290.1, forward strand.
GACGTCAATTTAATGATGTCGTCTGGACAAATACTCGGAATACGATTTTTGGACAAGCTGTGCTCTCAGAAACGCGACATGTCCTCTGAGGATAAAAACGACCATAAAACCGCCAAATATCCCTACGACCTCGTGAAAATCGGGCTTCAGTCGGATGAGCCCCAGTTAAATCAAGACAGTGACGTCCAGGTCATTGGCGACCAAGATGACACTCCATCTGACGATATTGTAGAGGAGCCTCAAGGCAATCATGATCTAGACAAATCACCCAACAGTGCCCTGCGAGTGGAGGAGGCCACTTCACTTTTGAAAGAACTAACCCAGGATGAAGTACACAAGGTTGCGTGTTATGATCAGGATGTGGAAGCTCTGGACGCAGAGCCCAAAGAGCTTGCCGCTCACACCCAGACCCTTGCATTTGCTGACAGCATGGGGGACGTTAAGGATGAGCAAGCTCCTGGATGGAGCACGGCTACTGCAGACATGAAGCTTGAATACCTTCTGTATGGCCACAGGGACCAGTTCGCCTGCCAGGTTTGCGGGAAGACCTTCGTGGACGAGAACCGGCTGAGGAAACATGAAAAGCTGCATTCTGCCGAGAGACCGTTCATATGTGAGATATGCACCAAAGCCTTCACCACGCAGGCCCACTTGAAAGAGCATTTAAAAATCCACACTGGCTTCAAACCCTACAGATGCGAAGACTGTGGCAAGTCTTTCATCCGCGCCCCAGATCTGAAGAAACACGAGAGGGTACACAGCAACGAGCGGCCCTTCAACTGCCACATGTGCGAGAAAGCTTTTAAACACAAGTCCCACCTGAAGGACCACGAACGGCGACACCGGGGCGAAAAGCCTTTCAGGTGTAGCTCCTGCACCAAGGCTTTTGCCAAAGCGTCCGATTTGAAGAGACATGAGAACAACATGCACAGTGAGAGGAAGCAGCTGTCTGCGAACAGCTTGCAGAGTGAGACTGAACAGCTGCAAGCAGCCGCGATGGCGGCAGAGGCCGAGCAACAACTGGAATCCATAGCATGCTCATAACATAACGTGTGTGTGTGTTCAATACACTCACACTGATGCACTGTAGAACAATCTTTTCTTACCCATTTCAATATGGTAAACAGATGCAGTCTTATTGTTTTGGTCTTGTTTTAAGTTCATTTTTTTGAACGATTAGAATATCAGATAGTTTATTAATTTTAGAAAGATACGTTGATTAACACTGTTGAACTAATTTTTTTAATTATTTTCTTCCAGATGTAAATGGTGCAAGATGGTTTTTTTTTTTTTCTCACTGTAAACTTCATACCAAATGTATTTGAGTATTTGTGGCAGTGCAATGGACAGTGAATTGTACTGACTTACACGTGTTGATACAGTACACATGCACAGTGCCGGTTTTGCTAAGAAAACAGACTTCTCAAAATGCTGATGAAAAATCATTCTTTGATGGTCAATCTTTCCATCAACTATCTTACACGTTGAAAAGAAGATTTAGCTTATTGATATTTTTGCTGTAATAAAAAGAAGGCATTTCCAAAAGTGCAGACTTTTGTGCGTCGGTTGCATCTTTGTATTTTGTGTGAAGCGCATAAAAATCTACAGCATGTAAAGAATTTCAACCAAACCTGTTGAACAGTAAGTCATTCCTAATAAGCAATCTTTGCAGCTTATTTATCTGATGAAATTTTGTGTGAAACTGGGCAGTGCAGTCTAGTGGGTGGATGCAGAGTCCCCAGTTTAATCCTGAGCTTGGGTTGATATCTGCACTAGGGTTGTTGTTTTTTCCACAGCTCCCAAACATAGGTGGATTGGCAGGGCTAAATTAATATCTATGGCATGAGTTACCCTTCTTTACAGGAAAATATGTTTACATGACAACAATAATCCAATATTAACCCGATTAAGGCAATAATCTGATTAAGAAACTAGCATGTAAACAGCGATTTCCAATTACCTTAATCTGACTAAAGTCATATTCGAAGTAAACACAAATGGAATTAAGACAAGTGGAGTATTCCTGTTTTAGTTGCGTTATCGAAGTCCGTTATAGACATGTATATACTTTAATTACACTATTAACGTCATGTGGGAGATTTCACGTATTTTACGACAGGACACACACACACGGCAGTGCTCAACCGGTTGACAGCAAACGAGAGCACGGCTGCATCTGAAACTACATACTTACCTGCAAAATAGTATATAGTAGGTACAATATATGTATTTCTATACACTGTATAGTATGTAAGTATGCAGTTTCGGATGCCCCCCACGGCTTCAATCAGTCATCTGTTAGCACAAATAGCATGACAAATAATTAACTGCACTTGAAGTTTTCGTAAAGTTAAAAATGACACACCCAGAACTGTATACGGTACCATAACGAAGAGGAACTGTATGTTGATATGCGAAATGTTGATATGTGAAATGGAGGGAAGGTAATGATGTGTGACGTTAATCGATCTATTTTCTAGAACATGTAAAACGGGAAAAAGAATGAAAAGAATATCCTAAAATCAACTCATGTAAACACCTTAATCAGAATATTGTCTTATTCATAATAAGGTCAATAATTACATTACTGATGTCCATGTAAACATAGTCATTGGAGCCACAACCCTCCGTTACTAAACCAAAGATTTATTATCTGGGGGCTCATAATTAATTATGAAGACTCTTACTACATGACTGATTATTAATATGATGATGGATCGCTATCTATGAACAACCCACAAATGTAAACTGGTAGAACACTTTCTATAAACAACTGGGAACGATACCCTTATTTACATATATTATATAACATAATGTACTATGTCGCAAAGGTATCAATCGAAAAATATCCATCCATCCAACCATCCATCTTCAACCGCTTACTCCTTTTCAGGGTCACGGGGAACCTGGAGCCTATCCCAGGGAGCATCGGGCACAAGGCGGGGTACACCCTGGACAGGGTGCCAGTTCATCGCAGGGCACAATCACATACACACTCACATTCATACACTACGGACACTTTAGACACGCCAATCAGCCTAACATATATATTCATAAAACATATATTTAACATATCAACAAATGAAAAAATAAAGGACTCATGAAGAGAGTCCTTGGATGAAGTCCTGTCTCTTATGAAAGAACAGGTAACTTCGTTAATTGTTCGCCACAGTGGCAGGCAGCCAATCAGAACTCACTTCCGGAAAAACTAGTTAGCCAATGACATTTGAGGCTACAATTGAGCCCGCCTACTGCTGACAAAAAGAAAAGTATTCGCGCGAGCAGAGAAAAACTACAAAACTCAGAAAAAGCATAGAACACTGTCAGTAAAGAGAAGGCGTGTCTCATCGTGTTGGCCCTTGTGATTAATTGTCACTGGGATATAAAATGAAATGTCTGTGGTTTAAAAACGTGTAGTAACTAACTGCTTGTTATTAGGTTGTTTTTCTTTTTACAGAACAACCCCGGACACATTTGATAAGTTCACGTATTTCCTGAAAACATTTCTTGTTCTTGTCGTGTCTCAAGTCCTCGCTTGAGATGACAGAATGGATATATTAGCAGTTATTCGTCGTGTGAACGTCAGGAGACGTTAAACACGCACTGATAGCCTAGGAAGCGAGTCGGCTAGTGCGCATGCGCAATTAGCGACTCGTTGCACTTTAAAACTTTCAGGTGTGAATACGGTGATCTAACATTATCACTTCGTTCCCAAAATACGAATTTCAGTCACCCAATTTACTTACGCCGTTGTTCTCTTTTCACGCTTTTGCATTAGGTTTTAAGAAAATATCTCAGTACATTATATATGATGTAAGTGTTACTTTCTCAAGCTTTATAAGGTGAATTGGCAGGGTTTTTAACTAGGCTAGCCTTCATTCTCAAGAGTGCATGGAGTTTAGAAACCTTGTCAGTTTTCTTTCAGTCATGCTTGTGAAAATCACGTCTTTGTCTGAAGGATCATCTCTTTTTTTCTCTGTATTTATTTTTATTTATTTATTTAGAGCTAAGATTGAAAACGTCTCATCACTGTCACCTTCTCAAACTCGGTGAGGAATCATGAAGGTAGAAGTGGAAGGTGAGAGAACCAGAGAAGACCATTCACACAGCAAGAAAAGACCAGCTGAGACAGACGACCACAGGTAGAGGAAAACCTTTTAGTTTTAGTCTCCATCAAACTGTGTGCATTTATCAGTTTAGAAACAGATTTATCCAAAGTGATTTATGGGCAATGTTCCCTTGTCTGAGTGATAAATGTAGCCCAGTGGCCATTCAAACCCTTTACACTGCTTTTAGAAACATCATGACTAGCTTTAGAAAATACACCCCACTGAATACTCTATTAGGAACACTATACTAATACTGGGTACGGCTTCTCTTTGCTCAATTCTTTGCTCAATTCAATTTGCTCGGCCTCAATTCTTCATGACATGGATTCCACAAGATGTTGGAAAAATTACTTTGAGGTTCTGGTCCATGTTGAGATGATTTCATCACACAATTACTGCAGATTTTTCAGGTGAACTTTCACGATGCAAATCTCCTGTTCTACCACATGATTTCATCTACTGGATTCAGATCCGGTGACTGGGAAGGCCACTGAACTCATTGTCATGTTCATGAAACCGGTTTGAGATGACTTTTGCTTTGTGACATGGTGCATTATCATGCTGGAAGTAGCCATTAGAAGATGGTAAATTGTGACCATGAAGGGATGCACACGGTCAACAACACTCAAACTGGCTGTGGCAATCAATCAATGATTGATTTGTATTAACAGGCCCAAAGTGTGCCAAGAAAACATTCTCCACACCATTACACCACCTCCTCCAGCCTGGACTGTTGACACAAGGCAAGTTGGGTCCATGGATTCATGTTGTTGGTGCCAAATTCAGCTCTGACCATCTGTGTGGCTCAGCAGAAATCGAGATTCATCAGACCAGGCTACATTTTTCCAGTCTCCAACTGGCCAGTTTTGATTTGTCTGTGCCCACTGCAGCCTCAGGTTTCTTTTCCTAGCTGACTGACGTGGAACCTGATAGCCCATCCACCTCAAGGTTCAACGTGTTGTGCATTCTGGGATGCATTTCTGCTCACCACAATTGTTCAGGGTAATTATGTGAGTTACCATGGCCATTCTGTCAGCTTGAACCAGTCTGGACCATTCTCTGTAGACATCTCATCAACAAGGCTGCAGAACTGCTGCTCACTGGATGTTTTTTTTCTTTATTGCACCATTCTGAGTAAACTCTAGAGACTGTTGTACATGAAAATCCCAGGAGATCAGCAGTTTGAAAAATATTCAAACCATTCTGATGGTTGTTGTGAACATTACCTGAAGCTGCTGTCCGTATCCACATGATTGTATACATTTCACTGCTGACACATGATTGGTTTATTAGATATTTGCATGAACGTTTCAGCGTGCAGGTGTTCTTATTAAAGTATTCACTGAGTGTATTTAGAATAGTAGAATATAGAAGTAATGTCATGCACTTCATATTGAAAGAACTGGTTAAATGAACATGCTGCTTCTCTAAATAGTTTTTTTTAACCAAGGTCCTCCAATTTTTTGAATAAAGTCGGAATAAAGAATAGCTATGAGAATTCATTGACCATGGCATAAATTTATAATCACACACAGCTAAGGTTCAGTATGGGATCAAGACACATTCTTATGAGAGGAGATTACCCTAAATGTTTGCTTGTGCATCTTTTAATACATTGAATTAATGATGCAAAATGCCAAAATCCCAATCCGCAAACAAGCAAGCCACCGCCGCATGTGAGAAAGTACTCCGTATTGTGTTAAGTACACTGTACAGTGCAGTCGGTTCAACTACAGAAGGTGCCAGGCTGCTTTTACCACTTTCACCTGGCCCACATACTCTATATTGTCAACAGTATGTGGGCACCTAACCACATGCACTCATATGTACTTTTTTTAACATCCCATTTCAAATGTAGTCCCCCTATGCTGTTGTAGTATAACCTCCACTCTTCTAGGAAGGCTTTCCAATAGATTTTGGAGCATGGCTGTGGGGATTTGTGATCATTCAGCTATAAGAGCGTTAGTGAGGTCAGGCACTGATGTCTAGTCAGCATTCCAGTTCATTCCAATGTCTTCAGTTGGGTTGAAGTCAGGGCCTTGTTGAGTTCTTCCACACCAAACTTGACAAACCATGTCTTCATGGATTTTGCATTGTGCACAGGAGCACTGCCATGTTTGGGTCCCTTAATTTCAGCGAAGGGAAATTCATTCTAGACAGTTGTGTGCTGTCAACTTTGTGGCAAAAGTTTGGAGAAGGACCAAATATGGGTGTGATGGTAAGGTGTCCACAAACATTTGGCCATATAGTGTACCACTGAACAATGATTGCAATGAATTTCATTATGGCTTGCCACATACACCGTAGCAGATTTGGGTCATGATCAGACCATAATTGAAATTCTGCCTAACTGGATATGGCATTTTAGCCACTGATTAGCATATGTTGCAAAATGCTATTGAAAAGCCATAATTGACCTTTTCCTCTACAAAATTCGTCATGAATAATTTTTCATGCCAGAATTAGGAAGGAGGTGAAATCAGGATCCAAGAAATACCTTAAAGGTTCTGAAGTAAATGGAAAGTCCCACGGATCTTCTGCAAAGGTATGCTAGACATGAAAAGTCATAAATTTAACTCGCATGTAAAAAACTTTTTGTAAACATTTTTTTTAAGAACTCACACTCAGGATCTTCACACAAACCTCTGCAGGAATCTAAGATCACAAGGTGGGCTTTTAAGGTCTTCATATTTTTTTTCCAGATAAATGAAACCATATTGTTAGCCATACCTCATAATATATACTGTATATACTTCACGTAGCTCTGAAAAATTGAAGTCTGATGCTGGGAACAGTGGATCTGAAGCTGAGGGCATGAAGTTGGTATGATCTCTCTTTTTGTTTTTGTTTTGTTTTAGGGTTTTTTTTTTTTTTGTGAAATGTTGACCATGTGATGGCACTGTTACCATTCTACTGGTCATTTGCAATATTCTCCATGAGCTGTGATTTATGTAAGTAATATGCTTGTTTCTGTTAGGAGTCCTATGAAGACTTGGGAAAGAGGCAAGTTATTTATTAGCTGTTTGGTTAAACGATTCCCAATACTTGTATAATACTAATGCTAGAAAATTTATAGCATAACATGAATATGGATATTGTGATAAATTATGTCACAATGCACATTGAGCAAGAATGAGTATTGTCCGTATATTCTTTTAGCGAAATATAATTAAAAGCAATCGATTAGATGTTAATTTATGAATCTTTAAATGTATAAAATAATGTAAATTCAGTGTTATTTCCTTTTTTTTTTTTTTAGACATCTCATTAAACTTAAATGAAAAACTGGCATTTCGTTAGCAAGACTAAATATTATGCTATTTATTGATGTGTTTTTGTCTTTTAAGAGCGATTTTACCTGGGAAAACTAAGAACTGCAAGGTGTGTTGCTTTTTTTCTTACAGTTGTGATTTGGATAGTCTTAGAATAATTGTTAATAACAGTTCATTATTCATTTTTAGTCGAGAACTAACAGCAATAAAAGCAGCCACAGTCACAAGCATCGACACAAGACTACGGATGAAAAAGGTCCTATACTCGCAGGAAGCAGGTACAATACTGGACATTTTTGAAGTGATTTCATGTGAACTATTGTTCATGGTAGTTTCATACAGTGATGCAAAAGTTTCTTTGTTTCCTTGAACCATTTGTTGATTTATTATTTTTTTTTGTATAAATAATCCTTAATATATCAAATATGAATGTAGTTATCAGCTCAACTACATGAGGGAGTTGACATGAGGGACTGACATCTTTGCACTTGATGTAATTTTATTTGGGGAGAACACTTTGGGGGCTTTCGCACTGGCAGTTTAGTCCGAAACAGAGCACGGTTTGCATGAAAAATTGGTCATTTGAAAGCTATCGTGCAGAAGGAGCTGGTCTGAGTTTGGTTCAGCTGGAACTGAGCCACAATTCCCATGAATGAGGATGCGACTCGAGCTCAGGTCCACACTTGTTCAGGAAGTAAAGTAACTTGTGCATGTGTGTTAGCCAATGACATCATTACTTTCCACAACACTCATATACCATGAGTGGCAGGGGAACACTGTGGGATACAGAAGAGGTCTGCTGTTGTACATAATATCTGCTGCACATAAAATGCACCAAAATAATCAAAATAAAAAATATGGTGAATCGTGTTTGCGATGACGTAAGATGAACGCAAATACACCGGGGTTTGACAGTGTGAACACCACCTAAGTGAATTAGAAAGTAATTGAACTTCTATATACCTTTTATCTAGAAAATGGAATGTATGCTGCAGCATTACATTTTCACTTCTCTTGAACTAGTGAGGAAATTTTCCCACTGGTTAATTGACATGTGACACTTCTGGCCTTTGGCATTTCACTTTCGCTTTTGAATTAGCTGCAATTCAGGGGCAGCAATTGCTTGAATGATGGGTTCATTATTCTTCTAAATGGAAAAACACAACAACAAAAAACTACAATAACAAACTCACTTATATTAAACATAGAACTTTTGAAACCAAATCTTCTGCCATCGTCTTGTCAGTCAGCTCGCCTCACTCTCCTTAAATCTGATCTGTGCTGCGACTCTGGCTCATGTGGAATTGAGCAGACGCATTCAGTTTTTAATTGTAGCATCCATTCTCCAACTGAACTAAATGATTTTTATTACTGTAAAAAAGCAAAATGGTGGTGAGGGCTTTGCCGCAGTGGGCAAGTGATGTAATCGGTATGTGGCCGAACACCAACTATCGCAGCAAGCCTAACTTGATCTAAGGGGCCCACACCTGTTCCAGCATGACACATGACAGTGCCCTTGTGCACAAAGCGAGCTACATGAATGCATGGTTTGCCAAGTTTGGTGTGGAAGAACTTGAGTGGCCTGCACCCTGACCTCAACCCAAAAGTGTGTAGGTTATTATAACACCAAAGAGGGATTAAATCTATAATGTGATGTTCAACAAGCTCATATGGGGGTGATCGGTCGAGTGTCCACATACTTTTGGCCATATTAAATATATGACAAGGAATATTAAATATCTAAATAATCCTAAATTGTGTGAAATTGTAAGTATTGTGTGTCTGAATAAAACTCTTTCTGGCTTTGCAGATCTGAAAATGATCGGAAAAATAAAAACACTAAATATTCATCTGATCATATTCAAGTAAGTGTAAAATCGAAGTATTTCATAAAATCATTTCAAGTCTGTCATAACTCATAAGAATTAGAAAAGTTGATATTGTCTTCTGAGAGCCCTGCACATTTTAGTTTTTCTGTGCTTTAATACATGTGATTAAGGTTGTATGTGGTTCATATGATTTATTAATTTGCTGTTGGGTAAAGAGTTAGAATAAGGTTATTGCGTCAGATTATCATATAACCTTCATTAGTTAACCTTCATTATTCATCGTTCTTGATGCTGTTCATATGAAACTGTTTTGAGCAGGCAAAAGTGAAGCAGATTGATAATAGCCACACATCTCTGGCAGCTTTAAAAGAGGAAGATGTTGAAGAGCAAATCTGTGATCCCATCTCTGACTGCACACAAGCTTGCCTGTCTGTTGAGAATGATCTAGAGGTGAGAAAAGAGAAATCCAGTGCTGAATGGAAGAGGGACAAAAAGTGCTCTGTCAATATTACAAAAGAGAAAACACAAAGCCAGAAGAAAAAAAGGAGCTCTCGCAGCACAGAACATAATGAACCAACGAAAAATAAGAAGGCCAAGAGGGAAGATGACGAGGACAAGGGAAAACAGAAAGAAAAGGGACAAGCAAAAAAAGCTGATGATGAAGCTGGGAAATGGAAATGGTAAGAGTTTTAACTACTTTAGTAATACAGAATAATACAATTCTTTGACAAGGGCCAGATTTTGATGGCTAGACGACTGGTATGCAGTGGTTAATACAAAACTGGTCCATGAACTGGGTCATACACCCAAGGCTCATTGATGTGAGTGGGGTGGGAAGGCTAACCTGTCTGATCCAATCCCACAGAAGAGCTACTGTAGAAAAAATTGATGGGGTGGGGTGGGGGAGTAGAAAGTAGTCAGAACACACAGTGCATCACAGCTTGCTGGGTATGAGGCTGTGTAGCTGCAGACCAGTCAGAGTGCCCATGCTGACCCCTGTCTACTGCTGAAAGCACCTACATTGGGCACGTGAGCATCAGAGCTGGACCATGGAGCAATGGAAGAAGGTGGCGTGGTCTGATGAATCACATTTTTGTTTTGTTTTTTGCATGCTGTGTTGTGGTCAGGTGCATTTGTGGTGCTTATCTGGGGATGAAATGGCACCAGGATGCACTATGGGAAGAAGGCAAGCTGGAGGATGCTGTGTGTAATGTTCTGCTGCCAAACCATGGGTCCTGGTATTCATGTGGATGTTACTTTGACACCGACCTAAGCATTGTCACAGACCAACTACACCCCTTCATGCCAACGGTATTCCCTAATGACAGTGGTGTCTTTCAGCAGGATCATGTGCTGTCACACTGCAAAAATTGTTCAGGAATGGTTTGAGGAACATGACAAAGAGTTCAAGGTGTTGACTTTGCCTCCAAATTCCCCAGATCTCAATCCAATCAAGCATCTGTGGGATGTTTTGAACAAACAAATCTGATCCATTGAGGACCCACCTCACAACTTACAGGGTTTAGATGATCTGCTGCAACGTCTTGGTGCCAGATACCACAGCACACCTTCAGAGGTCTTGTAGAGTCCATACCTCTACGGGTCAGAGCTGTTTTGATGGCACCTACACAATATTAGTCAGGTGGTTTTAATGTGATGGCTGATGTGTGTAAATCAAACCATTCTGTTCAAAATGATTGTTTTTGAAACCCGGTGATCTGTACTAAGCAGGTATCCAGATCAAGATGTTTTCCCCTCATTGTTTTGTGCGGAACTCCACACTATCACTCGTTTCCGGTAGGACCATAGCACATGTGACACAGTCACTGATACCCGCGTGTATTTGGCGACATGAGCGCGTTAATTTCAGGCTTCACGTCGCTGCCCTGTATTCTTCTTTTCTTATTGTAATGAAAACGTGTTATGGTGCTTTGACTCTGCTGATTCGCTTTTCCGTGAAGTTTGATAGAACTGCGTTTGCGTGTCACTCCTTCAGAAAATATGCTCGTACCGCTGCAAGGGTGCGCGTGCCAAGGTCGGTTTATCCAGCTGTATACAGTGGTGCATTGAACCAACAGATCAGTTGTTGCCATGGTTACAGTGTTTAACAAGGTGCTCTGATTTTCAATTGCGATGATTTTTATTTGTTGTATTTTTTTTTTTTTTTTTTTTTTTTTTTTTTTTTTTTCCCTCC